>JAXIVJ010015856.1:0-27500 GCA_036785665.1 Chirona hameri
AGTGTGCAAAGGCTGACCTATATCCTGTGATGGACAGCTCTCTGCCTACATCAGTGTCTTCCACGCCTCCCACAGAACCGGTGCACATGGTGCCCACTGTCAGCAGCTGACATCAGGGCAATTTATCCTCGAAGGCCAGCCATGCGGGCTGATCCAGCCAGCAGGCCCTCGGCGGGGCGTTTCAAAATCGGACACGGCATGTCGGTCCCAAGTCGAAATGACGTAGCGATTGACATTGCTACTGGTGTACGTGGAGAGAGTGCCAGACATGGACGTGTGGTCAGTCAACGGCCGCGGCAACCTCAGAGGGACTTCAGTTGCCACTTGACGAGGTGACTTTATAAAGCCTAGTGGGGTCACGTACCCAATGGTTCGCTGGAATCTGCCTGGAAGGTTTGTACTGGATGACTTTGCCTGGCGATTTGTGAATATTACATTTCAGAATAGTTGAATAAACTATTTTGCAATAGTTAACCTTCGGAATAGTTGTTGTTTGGTGGTTAGGAATACTTGAAAGCTGTCACTTCAAGTTGCCATGGCTCACTTCAAGTTTCCATGGCTCACTTCAAGTTACCATGGCTCACTTCAAGTTGCCATGGCTCACTTCAAGTTGTCATGGCTCACTTCAAGTTATCATGGCTCACTTCAAGTTACCATGGCTCACTTCAAGTTATCATGGCTCACTTCAAGTTACCATGGCTCACTTCAAGTTACCATGGCTCACTTCAGGTAGCGGCCACTGCGTAGGAAGGCACCGAACGTGTTGTTATTAGAGCCATGGTAATAAACTTCGGAAACTAACAACGCGATAAATTACACAATGCAATCCAATCAAGAGTGGATAAATGCAAATTACAAAACCAGTCTGGACAGCCTCCACCAGTGATAACAAATGAATTGTCAGGCTAATAAAGCGCCTTCACTGTAGTCTCTAAGATTATAAAAATCTACCGTAATTCCACCGTAATCCCACGAACTCTGGTAAGTGCTAACAGCAGGGTTCGTAGTGATAAACAAGCTGCAACCACGTCTGCAACCACACAGAGACCACGTTTGCAACCACACAGAGACCACGTTTGCAACCACACAGAGTCCACGTTTGCAACCACACAGAGACCACGTTTGCAACCACACAGAGACCACGTTTGCAACCACACAGAGTCCACGTTTGCAACCACACAGAGACCACGTTTGCAACCACACAGAGACCACGTTTGAAGCACAGAGACCACGTTTGCAACCACACAGAGACCACGTTTGCAACCACATAGAGACCACGTTTGCAACCACACAGAGACCACGTCTGCAACCACACAGAGACCACGTTTGCAACCACTCAGAGACCACGTTTGCAACCACACAGAGACCACGTTTGCAATCACACAGAGACCACGTTTGCAACCACACAGAGACCACGTCTGCAACCACACAGAGACCACGTTTGCAACCACACAGAGACCACATTTGCAACCACACAGAGACCACGTTTGCAACCACACAGAGACCACGTTTGAAGCACAGAGACCACGTATGCAACCACACAGACAGGGACGTAGGAACGTCACGAAAAGTGTGTGTGTGGGGGGGGGGGGGGGCCAGTGAAACTGTGATTTCGTTTTGAGATAACCCCAACCCCCTATGGAAGACGTCTTTGCATATTTGGGCTGTTCTCGTCTTGGCGATCCTTTTGCCATCAAAAACGTGTCTCACCAAGCAAAAATAAATATTTTAGCACACAAAAATGGCAAAAAAGTAAGGGGGACATGCCCCCCCCCCCTGTTCCTACGCCTATGCACACGGAGACTACGTTTGCAAGCACAACTTGCAAATCGGACCAACCACAAGCAGGCACGTAGCCAAGATTTCGGCCGGGGGGGGGGGCGCCTCGAAAGGGCCCTCTTCTCGAGCGTTGAAAGAGCCCCTTCCCGAGTGTTGAAGGGGCCCCATTCCCGGTCTGGTTAGGGCCCCTCTGACCTACACAGGGCCCTTTGAACTTCCCAGGGGCCCTCTGGTCTGTCCAGGGGCCCTCCAGCCTGCTCAGGGGCCCTTTCGACATGACAAGGGACTGCGCTGGCTGCTTTGTCGCCCTGCCGACTGCTCAGGGGTCTCTCCGACCTGCCCAGGCCCCAGGGGCCCATCCACCCTACACAGGGCCCTCTGTGCTGGCTAGGGCTCATTCGGCATGTGCAGGGCCTTTCTGACCCACCCATGGGCCTTTTCGGTCTGGTCAGGGGCCCCTCCCACCTGCACAGGGGCCCTTTGAACTTCCCAGGGGCCCTCTGGTCTGTCCAGGGCCCTCTAGCCTGCTCAGGGGCCCTTTCGACATGACAAGGGACTGCGCTGGCTGCTTTGTTGCCCTGCTGACATGCTCAGGGGTCTCTCAGACTTGCTCAGGCCCCAGGGGCCCCTCCATCCTACCCAGGGCCCCCTCTGTGCTGGCTAGGGCTCATTCGGCATGTTCAGGGGCCCTTCTGACCCGCCCAGGGGCCCTTTCGGTCTGGGCTGGGGCCACTCTGGCCTGCACATGGGCCCTTTGAGCTTCGCAGGGGCCCTCTGGTCTGTCCAGGGGCCCTCCAGCCTGCTCAGGGGCCCTTTCGAACTGGTAAGGGACTGCGATGGTTGCTTTGTCGCCCTGCCGACATGCTCAGGGGCTCCTCCAACCTGTCCAGGGGTTCCTCCGACCTGCCCAGGGGCCACTCTGTGTTGGCTAGGGGCCATTCGGCATGTCAGTTGGGCAAACTACGGGGAGGCAATCAAAAAGTTGATCGATCAAAAAGTTGATCGAAGTGGGCGGAGCGATGCCCTTATAAGGGCATGTTTGCAGACCTTCAGTAACCCGTCAATATTTGAATAATCAAGCGATGAAATAAACCCAGAACCACAGAATCAGCAAGTAAAAATATGAAACTATGCAGATTATATGAAAGCTACTTAAAATAAAAAATAAATGAACGTGCATTCGATGATCTACGGCAATCAACAAATTGATTACAGGCATCTGAAAATTACGGCGGCGATCAACTTTTTGATTGTGCAAACAGCTGGCTAAACAATATATTGATTATGTTAACTTATACTGAAAATGTTATAATG
The DNA here is from genome assembly GCA_036785665.1 of Chirona hameri. Taxonomy (NCBI): domain Eukaryota; kingdom Metazoa; phylum Arthropoda; class Thecostraca; order Balanomorpha; family Balanidae; genus Chirona; species Chirona hameri. The sequence goes on from JAXIVJ010015856.1 coordinate 3,094, forward strand.
CTAATGTTAATTTTATTGTTAATGTTATACTGGAAAAGCAAGCTGAAATCAAATAATATTAATAATTAATCCAAATGGAATCATCTGATAAATAATTAGTTCACTAGGAAGCATAACGAATGACCTCGATTTGATGAATTTAGGAAATACTTTTTATTTGTATTCAGAAAGACACAAAGACACAGTCAGTGGATACTGGAACAACACTATTTTTGTAGATCAATAATTTTTCTTTCTTTTCTAACAAACATATGATGTACATAGGCTTTCTTTCGATGTACATGACACGTTTCAGTGTGGGGATGTACCAAAACCAATCAAAATATTGATTGCATGCCCATATTAGGGCATTGCTCCGCCCACTTCGATCAACTTTTTGATCAATCAACTTTTTGATTGCCTCCCCCTAGTTTGCCCAACTGATGTTCAGGGCCCTTCTGACTCACCCAGGGGCCCTTTCGGTCTAGCCAGGGGCCCCTCTGACCTGCACAGGGGCCTTTTGACCGTCCATGGGGGCCCTCTGGTCTTTCAGAGGGCCCTGGTGGCCCTAAATGACCTCTGAAGTGCTCTAAACTCTCTGAATACCACGCTTCGCGTGTTCTCCGGACTCGAGAGCCCATGATACCGCGCTTCGCGCTGTCTCATCGACCCTTTTCGGCGAGCTGCGTGCGATGCGTTCTTGTGTTACTAGCATGGTACTATTGTGTTACTAGCATGATACACACGTTGCTAACAAGCATTAAGGAACACATCATGCCACTGGCACGGTACACATTCCACTATCACGGTACACAACTGGCAAGCAAAGTACACACGTTGCTAGCCAAGCGTACACATTACTAGCAGGGTAAACACGTTGCTAGCATAGTACATACTACATATGCTGCTAGCAGCTCGCATAGTACACAGTCTACACGCTGCTAGCACCATTTCCCGAACCTGCTCCCACCTTCAATCCACACCTCCCCACCGCCATCCCCACCAGGGCACTCACCATCACTGTCCCAGCAACTACCTCGCACCACCACGCACCGACACACCGCACCGCGACGCGCACTACCCCACCTCCGGAGACTACCACACTGCGTCTGACTCTGAGAGCTAGCGCCGCCGCCGCCGCCGCCGCCGCCGCCGCCCGCCGCCCGCCGACGCCGCCTCGCACGCCGCCCAGCGCCAGTTGACCCTGCGCACGCCGCCGCCGCGCCCGACGACGTGCGCGCGCCCGTCTGTATGTGTGTCTGTGTGTGTTTTCGTCGGCTGGCTGAAGCCAGAGACATCTGTTGGTGGTGGATGGCAATTCGAAGCTGTGACGTCACAGGCGCTGGCAATGAAGCGGCTCCGGTTTTTCTATAAACTACTGTGACATTTCTCGGTTTAGATTTAGTGCATATTTGTGTTGACGCTTCTGTAGCCCCAACTGTCTCGCGCGCTGCTCTGCTCCTGTATTGCCTGTAAGGTGGTATCTCTAGGCAGAGAACACTGAAGACCAAGGGCAGTTTCAGGGGCCATCGAGGCCCAGGGGTGCCTCCAGGGGCAATTGGAGTCATGTCCCCTAAAATGACTGAAGTGGCCCAATTACTGATTCAAAAGAAAGTTAAGCAAATTTAATGAGGAAGGTTTGTAAGTTTGTTTTCAATCAGCTAAAATGTAGAGAAAAGAAATCGAAATCTTATGAGTTTGGAAATTGTGTCTATTTTTTGTGGATTCCCCAACCAACTAAGTTTGAATTTGCATCATGGGTTTGGATTGGATTCATGAGTTAATTGACATTGTACCATACCTCTATTGATTAATCTACCTTATGCCATGCATATGCGAGTAACCAGGGCCTCGGCTAAGGAATTATCACTGTGGGGGGGGGGGGGTGGGGGAGTTCGGAAAAAATGCTGCTAAGGCATATGATTAAGCGTATCTATACTGATGCATTTTTTTTGTAAGTGCGATAATGACTAAAACATAAGTGTAAAGTAAAATATCAATAAAATAGTATAATAATAAAAAATGAAGCTCAATAAAATGATAAATATAAACACGATCATCGACGAAGGTCCACGACAGCCAGGGGCGTCGCCGAGGATTTTTGAGTGTGGGGGGGGAGGGGCGGCTGAAATGACGACAAAAATGTCCCTTCATTTTTGTGCGTGTATTTAAGCCTTAAAGGAAATAGTTCACTTTCAACATTAGTTTTAAACTGAGATAGCAGTTTTGTAGCCCGTGTTGGGAAACCCCTATCTGCAAGTTTACTTGACTGAAAAGACTCTCCAGCCGAATATATTTGAGTTTGGCGAAGGAATGCGGTTCTGGCGAAAGTGTACTGGTTTTAGCCCGGGCAGAGGCTATACCATCAGCCAATCAGCTTGAAGCTGGTGCTCGCAAGCGATCGCCGGCCGCCGGTTGGCACATCTCCAATGCGAGTCTATCTTTACGCGACTACTTTCAAATCTGATTGGCTGAACCATTGTTTACATTCGCGTGGCGTCAGGACTCTGACTCAGAGAGTTTGAATATAGTTTTGATAAACAATAAAAATTTACGGCCTTCTGTCCTGAATCGGCGCGATATAAGGCCATTTTGGACAATATAAAAAGAAATTGTATTAAAAAACATAATCAAATCGTGTTGGGTACAAATTTTCCAAGGTAAACTATTTCCTTTAATGCGGCATTTTGTATGTGGATTTTCATGTTATAATAGGTATTTGTTACTTAGCGCCGCCAAGCGCCCCGAAGTTTTTACGGGTTTTCCTGATAAAACCCAGAAATATAGGCAGTGGGCCATGTATAGGATAAGAAGCTAAAATACTATAAATTCAATTCAGCGTTACGAGGAACCGAATACGATGACGATGGCTTCGTTATGATAATGGCCACCGATGTGATGTCGCGAAGCGGCGTGAAAATGTTAATTTAGGTCGTGGAAAACATGTCCGTGAAGTTGGCGTCATCGTCATCACACAACTCCAGCGTCAACTTTGTATTTTCCCCAAACTTCGTGCATAGGTCAATCAGACCATGCTGATTAAAAAAATCAAGTCCATTTTGCGATAGCGATTGACCTTCTAGGTCAAATTTGAGGTGAAACGAAGGGGAACGCGCTGGAGCCTAAAGTTACCGTCCGATTTGCTTTAAACTGGTCTCAAGCGATTCATTGGGTCAAAATCTAGCGTGAGCAAGACCTTCAGATCCTGACCTTTAAGGTCAAATTTCAGGTCAAAGGACAGTGAGCAGCGTTAACGGTTGATTTTCCCCAAACTTCGTGCATATGTCAATCAGACAACCAACAACCATGCTGATTCCAAAAATCAAGTCCATTTTGCGATAGCGATTGACTTAGGTAAAATTTGAGGTCAAACGAAGGGGAACGCGCTGGAGCCTAAAGTTACCGTCCGATTTGCTTTAAAATGGTCTGAAACGATTCCTTGGGTCGACATCTGGCGTGAGCGAGACTTTCAGGTCCTGACCTTTAAGGTCAAATTTCAGGTCAAAGGACAGGGAACAGCGTTAACGGTTGATTTCCCCAAACTTCGTGCATAGTCCCCTGCCTGTCCTTTGACCTGAAATTTGACCGTAAAGGTCAGGACCTGAAAGTCTCGCGCACGCTAGATGTTGACCCAAGGAATCGTTTGAGACCATTTTGAAGCAAATCGGACGGTAACTTTAGGCTCCAGTGCGTTCCCCTTCGTTTGACCTCAAATTTGACCTAGAAGGTCAATCGCTATCGCAAAATGTACTTGATTTTTGGAATCAGATGACCTATGCACGAAGTTTGGGGAAATCAACCGTTAACGCTGCTCCCTGTCCTTTGACCTTCAATTTGACCTTAAACGTCAGGACCTGAAAGTCTCGCCCATGCTGGAGTTTGACCCATGAAATCGTTTGAGACCATTTTAAAGCAAATCGAACGGTAACTTTAGGCTCCAGGGCGTTCCCCTTCGTTTGACCTCAAATTTGACCTAGAAGGTCAATCACTATCGCAACATGGGCTTGATTTTTGGAATCAGCATTGTCGGATTGACTTATGCACGAAGTTTGGGGAAAATCAAACGTTAACGCTGTTCCCTGTCCTTTGACCTCAAATTTGACCTTAAAGGTCGTGACATGAAAGTCTCGCTCACGCTAGATTTTGACCCAAGGAATCGTTTGAGACCATTTTAAAGCAAATCGGACGGTAACTTGAGGCTCCAGCGCGTTCCCCTTTGTTTGACCTCAAATTGACCTAGAAGGTCAATCGCTATCGCAAAATGGACTTGGTTTTTGGAATCAGCATGGTCTGATTGACCTATACACGAAGTTTGGGGAAAATAAAAGTTGACGCTGCAGTTGTGTGATGACGATGACGCTAACTTCACAGACATGTGGAAAACGAAATTGTAAAGGGACTATCCCACCTTAACATTATATTTGAGTTGAGATAGCTATTTTGATGGCTTGGCATTGAAATTAAGTATGGTAGCAGTTAAAACAACCACAATGATCTAATCAAAAAGATATTCGAGTTTGATTTTGACATCTGTAAAAAATAAGGCCCATGTGTATTTGAATAGGTACTCTAAGCCGACAGCGTCGTCTCTTTACCCAACTGGTAATGATAGTCGACTTGTTTTAAGGTCAGCCTTGGAATATTTTCGTCTTTCAATTCTCGATCCCCGGGTAGTTCGCAATCTAAGCCAATCTAGACACCGGGTGGTTCGTTTTTCTGCGCAATAGATGTCGACAAAAAATTGTGCCATACATTTGGCAGCACAAAGGATTTCCCTATTATAAAAAAAAAAATCATATGACGTCACCAACCCAACTTGCCGCTTAAAACTAAAAGTTGAATTTATTCCAAGATAAGCATTTTTGTTCGGAAAAAAGTTCACGAACATGTTCAGCTGACCTCGCCTGACATGTAGACATACAATTAAGTGTGATTCGACAATTTTCACGAAGGTGGAACAGTCCCTTTAATATTGGAACCAGACCGTGAGTGGAGCCAAGCCTCAGGTAACCCCTTTTCCTGGTTACACATCTCGGTACGATGAACAATATTGACATGAAGGTAGTTTTCCATATACATTAGCATCGGATAGTAAATCACGATGACCGGTGGCAGTCAGCGCTTAATAGTACATATGATAATAATGACTGTATACATATGTACCGAACTGTAACACACAACTGGTAACAGTGCAAATGGTTTGAAAGCAGCTAGGGTCAGCACGACATTTCCGCGCATAAATGGTCCCTGTGGATCTGGAGGAGCCTAGAGGGAGATGGCTTGGGGAGATGGTCCTGGCCTGGTCCCCACTATTAGCTCTTCGGTCCAGCAAGTTGGGCACCGCTGGAGTAGCTTCCGTGTGCCGATGTCCGCGTCTTTGCGTTCGCGTCGCCTTTTTCGGAACTCGGCAGCCTAGCTAAACATGTAGCCCGCTTGCAAGTTAATATTTTATGAAATGGAGTGGGCACTGGTCGAATTCATTTTCCCATTTTCCAAATTTGTATAAGCAATTGCGAAACTTGTGTCATGCTGCGAAGCGGCGCGAAATTTCCACTTTTTGACTGTGGATAGCTGGATTTTGACTGCTGCAAAGGCAATTTGTACGATGAATTGTTAACTTCCCCCGCTAAAAGTGTGTGTGTGTGTGGGGGGGGGGGGGGGATCAACCACCCTCCTTCTGAGAGTGGGGGATCGGAGGGACCGTCCCCCCGACCCTCCCGTCGGCGACGCCCCTGCATGTTACCAGACTAGTTATTGATTCACCTTTTTTGGAAGGATTCAATCACGATTCATTTTGGAATATGAATGATTCAGTCACTGTTTGATTCATGGATAACCATTTTGAGAAATTATTATTTCCGATTCAAAGAATCAATTTTTTTTTAAAAATCAAATCACGTTTGACTCACCATTGAAATAACATTGCACAGCCTTTTTGATTCAATCAGCCTTGTTTCTATGCAGGTTTTGATTCAATCATAATTCATGAATAAAAAAACCCGGTGGTGAATCGATTCTTCTTTGATTCAAGGGACTTTGATTGAATTATTCCAATCGATTCAATCAGAGTCGAATCAATAACCAGTCTGCATGTTACGGATGGAATTTCCTTCGTTTTACTTTCGGAGTAGCGGTGTGTCGAAGGGAAAACGAAGGAAATTTCATCCGTAACTGACTGAGCCCATTTCCACGTCGCAGGGGTGTAGGATCCTATTCAGTTGAGGGGTTTCAGCCCCCCCCCCCCCCCCCACACACACACACACTTGGCTTCAGCCACCCCAACTTGGACGAGGAAGTGGGTTAAATCCGGGGAGAAATCTGTATTTTGGTGGATTTTGATAGTACTTTAAGCGATTTTTCCCACCTCAGCCCCCTAAACTTTTCTGGAGATGCTACGCCCCTGCCACGTCGTATTTTTCATATTCCAATCTGGATTTTAACCCGCGAGTTACTGGGGTATATTTCATAACGCTACTTACTGGGGGGGGGGGGGGGGGGGGCTATTTTTTGCCCCCCCCCCCCGGAACTTCAGAACTACTGGGCCGAATGTAAAAAATCAAACGGCATTCGATAGCCCTGGAAAATGTATTGAGGGAAACATAATAGTGTTGGCCTCAGGGTCACCGATGACGTCACAAGGTCAGGTCAAGTACAAAATGTTTGACCGTGCCAAAAGGTCTCGATGGACGGAATTGTCGCGCAAAATTGCGATAGTAAACGCATAAGCTGTCCATAAATCGGTATGATTCGTGTGTCTGACACTTCTAAGTACCTTTTTAAGCTGTTTATGACCTTGGGTCAGGTCAAGGTCATCCGAGGTCACGCGGTCAAACTGCATATTACGGTCATTAGGCGTTGTAACACATGTGTATGTGTTTGTTTTTCGTCTAGAACGCGACAAATGACCTTGGAACATTGTTTGTTCCATATAAATAGAAGTAAAAAGCAAAAATGGAAATGCGTTTTTTATGCATAGTAATGCTGTGAGAAATGGTCGATTTTTGTCATTTAAAGGTCATAACTCAGTCATTTTTAAAGATATCGACTTTAAATTTGGTACACATATTCAGCACATACGTCTCGATCACATAAATTCCGGTTTTTTGATAATTCTGTTTTTTTCTTGAAAATTTTGTAAAAAAAAAAATGTATTCGGATTTCAAAAAATTTTGAATTAAAAAAACTCAAAAATCCGAGATAGCAGTTTCATAGCCCGGTCTATTGTCAGTAATTTGATTTAAGACAATTTAGTTTATCTCAAATATCGTACTTTGACAGCGTTTTCCGCAAACCATTATTTTGCAACAAAAACCGAAGAACATGACGTCACTCTGACGTGTTCCCGGTTTACCTATCATAGCCTCATATTTTTCATTTTGCCAACATGTGTAGAATTGATGTGAGAGAAGGTACTGCAAGTTTGGTGACGATACCGGTGTTCGTTTAGGAGTTATTGCAAAATAACGGGAGGGGGGCGCAAGAAATAGCCCCCCCCCCCCCCAGTAAGTCGCGGGCTAATAGGAATCACATGAAAACTAGAATCAACTTCCGCCATAAAAAGTGTGTGTGTGTGGGGGGGGGGGGGGGGTCGGCCGCCATTAAAAGTATGTGTGTGTGGGGGGGGGGTGTGACCCCCCGGTTTTCAAAAGTGGGGGGTCGCGACCCCCCCCCCCCCCTCCCTCCGTCAGCGACACCCCTGCCAGGGTCGTGACCGAGCATTTTTTAGTGTGTGTGTGTGTGTGTGTGTGTGTGAGGGGGGGGGGGTTGGCTGCAATGACGAAAAAAATGCACCCCCAGTTTTTTTGCGTGTATTACAACAGCCTTTACAACATTTTTTTGCATGTGGTTTTTCATGGCAACTGGTACTTGTTATTTAGCGCGTCAAGCGGCGCGTTTTTTTACGTTTTTTCCTGATAAAACCAAGAAATATAGGCGGTGGGCCATGTATAGGATAAGAAGCTAACAATGCTATAAATTCAACTCAGTGTTACGAGGAACCGAGTACGATGACGATGGCTTCGTTATGATATGGCCACCGATGTGACGCCGCGAAGCGGCGTGAAAATGTTAATTTTATGTCGTGGAAAACGACATTTTAATATTGGAACCAGACCGTGAGTGGAGCATAATTTAACCCGGCATTGACTGGGGTCTAAGCAGAACGCCATTGACTGGGGGGGGGGGGGGGGGGGGGCGTTAAACGCCCCCTGGTTATCTTCCCACCCAACGATCGCAGCGAAACACGCAAGACGGCATTCGAAAGTTCTCAATGAGACGAATTTCTACCATGCTCAAAATTGTCAAAGTGAGGTTAAATGTCAGGTCACGGTCAGGTCAAAGGTCAAAATCGGCGTATTTGAGTTTATGGGCCATACTTTCCATCCAAAGCCTTCGATTGCGACCAGTTTCACCCAAAGTGCTGCCAAAGGTATGATACATATCCCGCATGAGCTAAAGTGAGATTGTTGGCCAAGGTCAAGGTCAAGGTCAGGTCACAAAAGGTTACGATGGTCAAAATATCTACGAAAGTCACGCAACACATGTTTTATGAGTTATTGTCCACGTATAATTCGATATTGATAGTCATTTTACCACCTGGCTTCATTTACGTGAAGTGAATGTCAATTTTAGGTCAAATTCAGGTCACTGAAGGTCAAAATGTTAAATTGTTAAATCTAAACAAAAAGGCATGTTGCTAGACCAGTTTTCTCTCAGAAATACAGTGGTGGAATTTATGTGTCTGTATCTAGTCAATAAAAGCCAAAAAACGCAATTTCAAAATATGACGTCATGAGTTACCCATACTTTAGATGTCATAATCCGTCAAAAATGGAGATATCAGATTTAAATTTGGTATGGTAGTTGCCTATGTATGGTTCTCTGCCATATCTTCCGGTTTTTTGAATATTTTAATTTTTTGTGATGATTTCCCCCCTAAACAAACAAAAAAGTGTTTTTTAAATGGTTTTTTGGGGTCAAGAACAAAACAAAAAAATCCGAGATAGCAGGTTTGTAACCGTTGCAATTTGCAAAATTTCAAGACAGCTATGTTATAGCCCTTGCTATTTGCTATCTTTTGGCGTTTTTCAATTGCATTTTGCTTCAAATGTGGCATTTGTACGGCCTGGCAAAGTTGAGCTGATTTTGGTGTAAAACTCGTGTGTAGTGACGTCACTAAATTCGCTATAACTCAAAGAAATTTCGACGAAATTTCTTCATTTTTGCACACAAGACGCTATTCAGTTTTTAGCTATTGGGAAAATTAATTAGGGGGGGGGGCGTTAAACACACACCCCCCCCCCCCCCCCGTCAATGGCGGGTTAACACGCGCTCTGGAGGGCCTCTGATAGTTTTACGGACTGGGGGGGGGGGGCGGATGTCGCCCCCCCCCCTATGATCTCGAAAACCACGCAACGTAACGACAAGCGGAAAACGACGTTAGATAGCTCGGGACAAGCTCTTTTGAAAGTATTTCGCTCATTATTTTATCAGGTCAATATTGAGGTCACCAGAGGTCATCAAGGGTCAAATTTTCAAGTTTTCAAGACTTCGCTTCGGACACCCCCAGATATCTCGGGAACTATGATAGTTAGCAGCAAACGGAAAAAAATCAATCGAAAGCCCTTGCAAAATTCAATGACATTAATGTCCTCAGATTTGAGCTCAGGTCAATAGTTTAGGCTCCAGAAGTCATCAAATGTCAAACAGGTGATTTTTTTTTGTGCACAACTACTATTGCAAATAACTTTTTTATTTAATCAAGATAAAGCAATAGTGTTTACGTCATTGCGTTTGTCTCGTCAAGGCGTTTTGAATCATATTCATGGTGACCGGGTAAGGTCAACTGAGAAATTTTACCTCAGGTCAAGGTAAAGTGGGGATCCAAGTTGCCATATTGGGAGACGTGTCTCGACAAGACAAACACATTGGTACCATTTTCTCTTCTCTATCTTTATTCTGTCGATAGTTATTGACAAAACAGTGTTGGCGGTCACGAAATTGACCTGACCTTAGGTCACCGATATTAGAAATCCGAGACAAACAAATTGTTGGTATCTATGACCAGGGGCGTAGGAACTATGTTCAAGTTGGGGGGGGGGGGGCAGGAGGCATTCTGAAGTCGATTCTTTCCTTGCAACGCCCATAGGCGTAATGTTAAAATCCAAAATGTTGGGGGGGGGGGGGGCGGCTGCCCCCTGCCCTCCCCCCTGTTCCTACGCCTATGTCTATGACCTCATGAAGTCCTGCAAGATTGAAACTGATCGGCGTAAAACTGTGGCTGTGGTACTACTGCAAACGTTTTGGAGTTGAGGTCATCACGTGACCTGATCTGGTAACCTGACCTGAGATGACCCGAGGCCAAGAATTTTACATAATGTGGGAAGTTTATTTCTGAACAGGCGTACAAAAAACGGCGGCGCTGCGTGACGCCGTTTTTGCGCTATCCTCGAAAAACCAGAGGGGTGGGCGGATTTCGCCCCCCCCCCCTTCCAGGGCGCGTGTTAAGACTGTGCGCGGACGCTTTCATGACTGGTGGAATTCATTTTCCCATTTTCCAAATTTGTATAAGCAATTGCGAAACTTGTGGCATGCCGCGAAGCGGCGCGAAATTTCCACTTATTGACTGTGGATAGCTGTACTTTGACTGCTGCAAAGGCAAATTTTACGATAAATTGTTAAATTCCCCGCAAAAGTGTGTGGGGAGGGGGGGGGGGGTCAACCACCCCTCCTTCTGAGAGTGTGTGTGGGGGGGGGGGGGGGGCGGTGGTCGGGGGGACCGTCCTCCCGACCCTCCCGTCAGCGACGCCCCTGCATGTTACGGATGCAATTGCCTTGGTTTTCCTTTCGGAGCAGCGGTGTGTCGAAGAGAAAACGAAGGAAATTTCATCCGTAACTGACTGAGCCCATTTCCACGTCGCAGGGGTGTAGGATCCTATTCAGTTGAGAAGGCTTCAGCCCTCCCCCTCCCACAACTTGGTTAAGCTACCCCAACTTGGATGAGGAAGTGGTTGAAATCCGGGGAGAAATCTGTATTTTGGTGGATTTTGATGGTACTTTAATCGATTTGTCCCAGCTCAACCCCCTCCCAACTTTTCTGGAGAAGCTACGCCCCTGCCACGTCGTAATTTTGTATATTCCAATCTTGATTTTAATACGAATTACATGAAAACTAGAATCAGCTTCCGCCATAAAAAGTGTGTGTGTGTTTGGGGGGGAGGGGGTCAGCCTCCATAAAAAGTGTGTGTGTGGTGGGTGGGGGGAGGGGGGGTCAACCCCCGGTTTTCAAAAGTGGAGGGGTCGCGACCCCCTCCCCCAACCCCGTCAGCGACGCCCCTGGTCGGTCCAATTAGTAAGTCCTCATCAAATTATCATTTTAATCAGTCACATGCGACGTCCAACTCATGCGGTATCCATTGCAAAACATACTCAATACAAACCATAGCCTCATACTATGTAATATATTAATGAGAAAACAAATAACAAGAGGCGACAGTTTCAAGCGAGCCCATCCTCAGGTCTGAGGATGGGCTCCGTCTGAAACTGTCGTCTCTTTTGATTTGTTTTCTCATTCACATATTACATAGTATGAGGCTATGGTTCTTATTGATTCTGTTTTACATTATGAGCCTAAAAAAGCGTTATCTTACATAGGTACTATCCATTGCAATGAAAAGCGATATCCCTTGGAATGGAAAACGAGGCACCGAAACGAAGAATACAGATAGATATATGTCTTATGACCCACCATGGTATGGATGGCACATGGATGGAGTAGTTGGGATCGAGTATGGAGGGAGAATAGTTGTTACCATGGTTGTTATCGTCTATTGCCGATTACTGCACAACTCACATCTCACATATTGTGGTTAGACGTGAATAATTGGAATAATTGTTACGCGTTGTAAATGTGTTTTTTTTCTCTACATTCGAATGATGCTCATATCACGCGGCAAACGTGGCATATTGACATAAAAAGTATATCAATGGGACCTATGCTTCCAAATAAATGCTGCCAGATCGAAAGATAAGACAAACACTTAACAACTTTACGAAGGAGAGAAACATTGCTTCGCCGATATTCCGCCGGTTTTGTCGTGTGATGTGATGAAGGTGGTTTTGGGTAGTCTATGTTCCTAGAACCAACGAATTCATCAGAAGCTTGGTTTTCCTCGAATCACCGTGGCTGAAACCAGTATGTGTCAGGTGCCTGATCTAAGACCAGAAACAATAGAGGATCCACTATCCAGAACGGCAAAAAAAGTTGGTTGGGGCGAAATCCCAAAAGGTTTCCAACAATAAAAAGCTCATCGGATTTCGCTTCTTTATGGATGAATGGGTGATTTAATAAAACTTTCCTTCGTAAAAGTTTCTTAGCTTTTTTAATGAGAAAATGCGTCATTTTTTGATGATTTCAGGAGGTTTGGGGTTGGCACTATTGGCCACCCTTGGCTTGGATCCGCCATTGGCCACAACACATTGTTGGAGCCGAGAGCACCCTTGGGGGCGAACTTAATATTGGGGGGCCAAGGGCCACCACAAAAGTATATAAGTCGACACCTATGGTCAACGCCAATTTCGAACCGCCGCGACGAGGGGCGGGTATCCTTCATCAAGATCTTCAAAGTTACGCTAAGTAGCTGTAAACGGTGTTTTACTGGTTTTTTTTTTTGTTGAAAGCATCAGCCTCAGTGACGCTTTTATTTACTTTACTGACCGTACATTTGTATTTTTACCTTCGAATCTTGCTCCCACTGGGGGGGGGGGATTTAGTCACGGGGGGGGGGGGGGGGGGGCAGCTAGTGGTCACTGCGGGGGAATTTGCTACATGTTATCCGAGGCAATGCGAGAAACACCAGGAAATACCAATTCGACTGGTGCTGCCATCTGCTGTTTAATGCCACCTGGCGGCTAGCTAGCGAAACTCAGCTCGACGATCGCCGCCGTCAAACTGCCCCGACAAAAACGTAGGATTGGTGGATAAAATGACCCATTCCGTGATAGATGGACAGGAAGACGCCGACGGGCATAATGCTTAAAGCTTGAGTCAATGCTGTCCGATCTAAACTCGAACACAACCCCGGAAGGGTGGACGGATTTGAATTTGATCAGACATCGACCGTCCATTAGTGATGTAAATCGGAGTCCAAATTTGTGGACGTCCGAAAATAGTCCGATTCCGATTTGGACTTCGGTAGGTCAGCCACAGATATTTTGGACAATTTTGTGTCAAGGCACAATTCACACATTTGCATACCTTACAGGTCTTTACACTTTACAGGCAGTTAATTGGATGACCCTCTGATGTCTTTCTAACAAAGTATCATTGATGTATTTATATGGGAAATTGAAGGAAAGATGATGTGTCATGTGATAGGAATTGTGGACATGAAATAAAGTAAAAACATCACTATTTGTTATGTAAAGGATGTTTTACAAATTGGAATATTTTCGGACCCTCGGACACTTCTCGGTCAACATTGCCATATTTGATCGGATCGGACATGATTTGGAAAATTTCCGAATCCTACACCACTACTGCCCATTATATGTAGTAATTTAGCTTGTACAATCAGTTGATACACATTGGCGGATATAGAACGGACAAGAAGTTGACTGAGGACCAACTCCAAAAAGTCACCAATTCCAAAAAGTGACTAAATTTCGCCTGTAATTTGTGCATCTTGAGCAACATCATACGGAAATACCTATATGTATATTTCGGGCCGATTTCAGTCGTTTTGAGGGGGCGTGGCCTCAATGGCTCCCTTTGGATCCTCCACAGGCTGAACCAACCAATAACCAACACATGTCTCGTGAGCTAAGTCCGGCAATGCCACACGTGGTCTTGCTTGTATCGGCACACCAGGGCCCTGATCGATGTGCGTCAGCACGCTTGTCAGCACGGCCTGAGCATGACCTACCTTTGTGGTCACTTTATTCTGCCTACATGACGTAGGCAGAATACTGGGTCGTGATTGGTAGGCAGGCAGAATACTGGGCCGCGATTGGTGCTGCCAAACGTGCTGATGCACATCGATCAGCTGGCCCTTGTCATGCCGGTGGAGCGGCACTCTGCTCAACGGGGAGTTACTTGAGGTAACTTTAAAACAGAACTGCAAGCTGCAGTGCTGCACGTGATGATACCAGGGGCGGATCCAGGATTTTCTAAGGCAGGGGGCTTCAGGCCTGAGGGCGGCATATTTCCTCGGTGACGGGGGCGGCATGGTGCCTTCCGAGGGCGGCATAATGCCTTCCGAGGGCGGCGATGTACCTTCCGAGGGCGGCATAATGCGTTGTGAGGGCGGCAATATGTCTTCTGAGGGTGCCAGGGTGCCTTCCAAGAGTGCTACGATGCTGTTGGTAGACGCAAGGGCGCCCTGGCGGCCTCCCGAAAACGTACGGCGCCTTCGGCGCCGGCAAATCCTATACAAAAAGGGCGCCGTTTTCTAAGGCAGGGGGCTTCAGCACCTACGCCCCCCCCCCTGGATCCGCCACTGGATGATACGACGGTTATTTTTTACCTTTTTGAAAAAGAAAGAACTATATTGATTTTATCTGTCGCTTCATGATTCTACGCACTATCACGTACCTTGAACGTCAACTTTCTAAACAACGTTGCTCAGCAATGAACATACAAATATTAGGAAAATCGGAATACAAATGTGGACATATTTGTAAAATACAGACGGTAATGAACTTTTCGGTATAATAACTCCTCTGAATATAATCATAGTAAACTTTAAAACGTAAAGAGAGCAAGTTGACATCAAGTGCAATGCGCTACTCCGGAAATCCGACATCTACGCATCAAGGGGTCATTGATTTTGCGCACTAAAACGACAGCCGCGACATCTATCGTACAAGTTATCACTTATCAAATGACGACGCGACATCTATACAAGGTCGTTAATAACATGCAGAGACATCAGAAGTTCGATGGCATAATTAATTTGAGCCGCTGGCCGACCGTTGCCACTCCGGGTTTATTTCCGTACGGAATTTCCATTGGACGTCTCGTGGACGATCATTGTTTACACCTATAGGTGTACTTGATTCGTCTATAGACGAATCAAGTACTCGTCTTAACAGAAATGGAGTCCCTGGATGGGTCATTACTCATGTGGGTCTAGACTCATCGGGGCCCCCAGATGCAAATATCTGGGCGGGTCTGGGGTGGGTCCCCAAAATACGAAAATGGGATGGGCCCCTTAAAGGGAATAGTTCACCTTTAACATGGAGTTTTGGACTGAGATAGCAGATTTGTAGAGCAGATCTAAAAATGGGTTGTGGTGAAAAAATTATCTCCTTACGTTAAGTAATTTCGACACAGGACTAGTGGGCCCGGATTCATTTCCGCTGTTCCGGGCCACGATCAGGAATTTCGCTCGCCGCTCGCCGCTGCCGGCTTGCCGCCGGAGGCAGGTACACTCTCTAGCACGTAGTCTCTGGTCACGACGCCTCGTTAATATCCGCTCAGCCGCTCGGGCGGCGCGGCGGCCCCTTGTCAGAGACTGTACATGGCGTCAGGCGGAGCGGAGCGGAGCCGTAACGCCAGCTGCTATCGTACGATTTCTCGTGAAATAGAAAGAGAAACTTACTTCTTTCTTCACATATATCCATCAGTTGTTCAAACCAAAGTCATATTCGTAGTTTTGAGCTCAAGATGCACCGTATGGTTGAACTTCAAGACAACTTTCAAGGTGACCTAGTCCCTTTAATGTAGGTGTATATAATGTTTATTATTTTGAATGCAGGTATGCACAAATAAGCCTTTAAATTGTAACTTCAAATCCCATGTTAACTTCATTTTAAAATAGCGGTAAACCCCTTCAGCACATCCTATTGCAGGAGCCCTCGGTCTCTCGTGGGCGGCGTCTTGGTTAAGTCCACCGGAACTCAGAAGCGAGCTCAAGTCTTATTAACCCGCCATTGACCGGGGGAGGGGAGATTGCCCTCCCCTGTCAAATATTCGCGATAACTTAAGAAACCGTTCAAGATATCAAACTGAAACTTTCAGTAACTTCTTCCACATCAATTCTACGTCGGCTAAAAAATCAATATATTTCGTTGATTTAAAAACAAAAGTTTACCCCGTTTTGTGACGTCATTTTACGCGAAATTAGCGATAAAATCACCCAAACTTTAAAGGGATATTGCCACCTCGGAGGATTTCTAAAAAGCAACTTGAGTGAATGGTGCATGGGGATCAACAATCGTGTATGCTCAAGCTCAAACTTGCACCTGCAGCACCTAAAGCAGGGTATCGGCATTTTGTTTTTAAATTTCTGACTCAAAAACGTTGGTCCCAGCTGTGCTCAGTTACTCAGTACTAGATTCATGATGGCCGCTCTCATCCAGTTTGACTTTGAAATTGACGCCCGCCCAAAGTCCTAATTCGCCGAGACTTCACACCTTGAAAAGTCTATGATTTGTGTTATAAGGTATTGGTACAAATCTCCTACGGCCCCAACGTCGAGCCATAGCCATTCTGCTGTTTTATTCATGTTTTATTATGAAAGAGGCTATGGTTGTTCAAAATATAATTAACTGTATACGCATTTTATTTTTGAAGTGCACTACAGAATGGTGATGTTGAATTTGCAATATTCAAGGGCAAATCATAGTCCGCAAAGAAGTGATTCTAAATAGTGATGAGGCGACTCCAATTTTACGAATGTGTGCCAATCATGAGTGGTGCAAGTGTATTTTTTGATCTAATGGACGGAGTTTCGGGAACGAAATTTTGCAGGTGAAATCGGACACGCTTAATCCACCGATACACACCAAAAACTCCATATTGGCCTGCGAGGTGGAAATATCCCTTTAAAGGAAATAGTTCACCTCGGAAATTTTTCCCAAACACGATTTGGTTATATTATTTACTACAATTTGTTTTTATATTGTCAAAAATGGTCTTATATCGCGCCGATTCAGGACAGAAGGCCGTGAATTATTATTGTTTATCAAAACTATATGCATACTCTCTGAGTCAGAGTCCTGACGTCACGCGAATTGAAAAAAATGGTTCAGCCAATCACATTCGAAAGTAGTCACGTAAGGATAGACTCGCATTAGAGATGTACCAACCGGTGACCATCGGTTCGCTTCCTAGCACCAGCTGCAATCTGATTGGATGATGGTATAGCCTCTGCCCGGGCTAGATCCAGCATCACATTCTTTCGCCAGCACCGCATTCCTTCGCCAAAAAAATCAATTATATTCGGCTGAAGAGTCTTTTTAGTCAAGCGAACAACTTGCAGATAGGGGTTTCCCAACACGGCTACAAAACTGCCATCTCAGTTTAAAACTAATGTTGAAGGTGAACTATTTCCTTTAAGCAGCTGTAAAATGTCAACATTTTAAGATAAACTAAAACAACACAAAAAAAAAACACTAAAAGATAGGAAATTGAATTTTCTATCAAACTGCAATCTCAAAATTTCGTTTTTGTTTGTTTTTACCCCCTCCCCCCCCCAACAAAAAAAAACGTTTTTTTAAATGCCCCTAAAGTCAAAATTTATAAACATTTTCACAAAACCGGAATATATGTTGGAGAATCACATATTGGCAATCGAAAATACAAATATGCTCCATACCATGTTGTTAATACCTTGACCTCAAGTGTTTATGTTTGCTGAGGCTCGGAAAAGATGACCACGATAATGGTATGTGTAAAACAATGCGGTTCATATTATTTGTGCATGGATAACCAAGAAGAAAAACGCAAAAATACAGTGTTGGGATCGTATCTGGCCGTCATTGTCTACACTATTGATGATGGCGATGAATGAAACCCTGGCTTCTCTCCCCTGCAGGGGCGCCACGGATGACCGTTCGGTGATAACAGGCAGTGCCCCATCAGTGACAGAATGTGCCCCCGGAGGTGACAGAACGTGCCCCCATAGGTGACAGAATGTGCCCCCGTAGGTAGGTGACAGAATGTGTCCCGGAGGTGACAGAACGTGCCCCCGTAGGTGACAGAATGTGCCCCCGTAGGTAGGTGACAGAACGTGCCCCCGTAGGTGACAGAATGTGCCCCCGTAGGTAGGTGACAGAACGTGCCCCCGTAGGTGACAGAATGTGCCCCCGTAGGTAGGTGACAGAACGTGCCCCCGTAGGTGACAGAATGTGCCCCCGTAGGTAGGTGACAGAACGTGCCCCCGTAGGTGACAGAATGTGCCCCCGTAGGTAGGTGACAGAACGTGCCCCCGTAGGTGACAGAATGTGCCCCCGTAGGTAGGTGACAGAACGTGCCCCCGTAGGTGACAGAATGTGCCCCCGTAGGTAGGTGACAGAACGTGCCCCCGTAGGTGACAGAATGTGCCCCCGTAGGTAGGTGACAGAACGTGCCCCCGTAGGTGACAGAATGTGCCCCCGTAGGTAGGTGACAGAACGTGCCCCCGTAGGTGACAGAATGTGCCCCCGTAGGTAGGTGACAGAACGTGCCCCCGTAGGTGACAGAATGTGCCCCCGTAGGTAGGTGACAGAACGTGCCCCCGTAGGTGATAGAATGTGCCCCCGTAGGTAGGTGACAGAACGTGCCCCCGTAGGTGACAGAATGTGCCCCCGTAGGTAGGTGACAGAACGTGCCCCCGTAGGTGACAGAATGTGCCCCCGTAGGTAGGTGACAGAACGTGCCCCCGTAGGTGACAGAATGTGCCCTCGTAGGTGACAGAATGTGCCCCCGTAGGTGACAGAATGTGCCCCCGTAGGTGACAGAACGTGCCCCCATAGGTGACAGAACGTGCCCCCATAGGTGACAGAATGTGCCCCCGTAGGTAGGTGACAGAATGTGCCCCCGTAGGTGACAGAACGTGCCCCCGTAGGTAGGTGACAGAACGTGCCCCCGTAGGTGACAGAATGTGCCCTCGTAGGTGACAGAATGTGCCCCCGTAGGTGACAGAATGTGCCCCCGTAGGTGACAGAACGTGCCCCCATAGGTGACAGAATGTGCCCCCGTAGGTGACAGAATGTGCCCCCGTAGGTAGGTGACAGAATGTGCCCCCGTAGGTGACAGAATGTGCCCCCGTAGGTAGGTGACAGAATGTGCCCCCGTAGGTGACAGAATGTGCCCCCGTAGGTGACAGAATGTGCCCTCGTAGGTGACAGAATGTGCCCCCGTAGGTGACAGAATGTGCCCCCGTAGGTGACAGAATGTGCCCTCGTAGGTGACAGAATGTGCCCCCGTAGGTGACAGAATGTGCCCCCGTAGGTGACAGAACGTGCCCCCATAGGTGACAGAATGTGCCCCCGTAGGTGACAGAATGTGCCCCCGTAGGTAGGTGACAGAATGTGCCCCCGTAGGTGACAGAATGTGCCCCCGTAGGTAGGTGACAGAACGTGCCCCCATAGGTGACAGAATGTGCCCCCGTAGGTAGGTGACAGAACGTGCCCCCGTAGGTGACAGAATGTGCCCCCGTAGGTGACAGAATGTGCCCCCGTAGGTAGGTGACAGAACGTGCCCCCGTAGGTAGGTGACAGAACGTGCCCCCGTAGGTGACAGAATGTGCCCCCGTAGGTAGGTGACAGAACGTGCCCCCGTAGGTGACAGAATGTGCCCCCGTAGGTAGGTGACAGAACGTGCCCCCGTAGGTGACAGAATGTGCCCCCGTAGGTAGGTGACAGAACGTGCCCCCGTAGGTGATAGAATGTGCCCCCGTAGGTAGGTGACAGAACGTGCCTCCGTAGGTGACAGAATGTGCCCCCGTAGGTAGGTGACAGAACGTGCCCCCGTAGGTGACAGAATGTGCCCCCGTAGGTAGGTGACAGAACGTGCCTCCGTAGGTGACAGAATGTGCCCCCGTAGGTGACAGAATGTGCCCCCGTAGGTGACAGAATGTGCCCCCGTAGGTAGGTGACAGAATGTGCCCCCGTAGGTGACAGAATGTGCCCCCGTAGGTAGGTGACAGAATGTGCCCCCGTAGGTGACAGAATGTGCCCCCGTAGGTGACAGAATGTGCCCTCGTAGGTGACAGAATGTGCCCCCGTAGGTGACAGAATGTGCCCCCGTAGGTGACAGAATGTGCCCTCGTAGGTGACAGAATGTGCCCCCGTAGGTGACAGAATGTGCCCCGTAGGTGACAGAACGTGCCCCCATAGGTGACAGAATGTGCCCCCGTAGGTGACAGAATGTGCCCCCGTAGGTAGGTGACAGAATGTGCCCCCGTAGGTAGGTGACAGAACGTGCCCCCATAGGTGACAGAATGTGCCCCCGTAGGTAGGTGACAGAACGTGCCCCCGTAGGTGACAGAATGTGCCCCCGTAGGTGACAGAATGTGCCCCCGTAGGTAGGTGACAGAACGTGCCCCCGTAGGTAGGTGACAGAACGTGCCCCCGTAGGTGACAGAATGTGCCCCCGTAGGTAGGTGACAGAACGTGCCCCCGTAGGTGACAGAATGTGCCCCCGTAGGTAGGTGACAGAACGTGCCCCCGTAGGTGACAGAATGTGCCCCCGTAGGTAGGTGACAGAACGTGCCCCCGTAGGTGATAGAATGTGCCCCCGTAGGTAGGTGACAGAACGTGCCTCCGTAGGTGACAGAATGTGCCCCCGTAGGTAGGTGACAGAACGTGCCCCCGTAGGTGACAGAATGTGCCCCCGTAGGTAGGTGACAGAATGTGCCCCCGTAGGTGACAGAATGTGCCCTCGTAGGTGACAGAATGTGCCCCCGTAGGTGACAGAATGTGCCCCCGTAGGTGACAGAACGTGCCCCCATAGGTGACAGAATGTGCCCCCGTAGGTGACAGAATGTGCCCCCGTAGGTAGGTGACAGAATGTGCCCCCGTAGGTGACAGAATGTGCCCCCGTAGGTAGGTGACAGAACGTGCCCCCATAGGTGACAGAATGTGCCCCCGTAGGTAGGTGACAGAACGTGCCCCCGTAGGTGACAGAATGTGCCCCCGTAGGTGACAGAATGTGCCCCCGTAGGTAGGTGACAGAACGTGCCCCCGTAGGTAGGTGACAGAACGTGCCCCCGTAGGTGACAGAATGTGCCCCCGTAGGTAGGTGACAGAACGTGCCCCCGTAGGTGACAGAATGTGCCCCCGTAGGTAGGTGACAGAACGTGCCCCCGTAGGTGACAGAATGTGCCCCCGTAGGTAGGTGACAGAACGTGCCCCCGTAGGTGATAGAATGTGCCCCCGTAGGTAGGTGACAGAACGTGCCTCCGTAGGTGACAGAATGTGCCCCCGTAGGTAGGTGACAGAACGTGCCCCCGTAGGTGACAGAATGTGCCCCCGTAGGTGACAGAATGTGCCCCCGTAGGTGACAGAATGTCCCCCCGTAGGTGACAGAATGTGCCCCCGTAGGTAGGTGACAGAATGTGCCCCCATAGGTGACAGAATGTGCCCCCGTAGGTGACAGAATGTGCCCCCGTAGGTAGGTGACAGAATGTGCCCCCATAGGTGACAGAATGTGCCCCCGTAGGTGACAGAATGTGCCCCCGTAGGTAGGTGACAGAACGTGCCCCCGTAGGTGACAGAATGTGCCCCCGTAGGTAGGTGACAGAACGTGCCCCCGTAGGTGACAGAATGTGCCCCCGTAGGTAGGTGACAGAACGTGCCCCCGTAGGTGACAGAATGTGCCCCCGTAGGTAGGTGACAGAACGTGCCCCCGTAGGTGACAGAATGTGCCCCCGTAGGTAGGTGACAGAACGTGCCCCCGTAGGTGACAGAATGTGCCCCCGTAGGTAGGTGACAGAACGTGCCCCCGTAGGTGACAGAATGTGCCCCCGTAGGTAGGTGACAGAATGTGCCCCCGTAGGTGACAGAATGTGCCCCCGTAGGTAGGTGACAGAACGTGCCCCCGTAGGTGACAGAATGTGCCCCCGTAGGTAGGTGACAGAACGTGCCCCCCGTAGGTGACAGAATGTGCCCCCGTAGGTAGGTGACAGAACGTGCCCCCGTAGGTGACAGAATGTGCCCCCGTAGGTAGGTGACAGAATGTGCCCCCGTAGGTGACAGAATGTGCCCCCGTAGGTGACAGAATGTGCCCCCGTAGGTGACAGAATGTGCCCCCGTAGGTAGGTGACAGAATGTGCCCTCGTAGGTGACAGAATGTGCCCCCGTAGGTGACAGAATGTGCCCCCATAGGTGACAGAATGTGCCCCCGTAGGTGACAGAATGTGCCCCCGTAGGTGACAGAATGTGCCCCCGTAGGTGACAGAATGTGCCCCCATAGGTGACAGAATGTGCCCCCGTAGGTAGGTGACAGAATGTGCCCCCATAGGTAGGTGACAGAATGTGCCCCCGTAGGTAGGTGACAGAATGTGCCCCCGTAGGTGACAGAATGTGCCCCCGTAGGTAGGTGACAGAACGTGCCCCCGTAGGTGACAGAATGTGCCCCCGTAGGTAGGTGACAGAATGTGCCCCCATAGGTAGGTGACAGAATGTGCCCCCGTAGGTAGGTGACAGAATGTGCCCCCGTAGGTGACAGAATGTGCCCCCGTAGGTAGGTGACAGAACGTGCCCCCGTAGGTGACAGAATGTGCCCCCGTAGGTGACAGAATGTGCCCCCATAGGTGACAGAACGTGCCCCCGTAGGTGACAGAATGTGCCCCATATATGGGATAGGTTCTGTCGGATGAGTCATCACCACATTGTCGACACTGGTGTCGAAACAAACTGAGATACCACTTGAACTCCTATAAACGATTTGAAGCTATGGCATTACTGAAGGTATGTAACAGTAATGGAAAGTATCAATCACCAACCCTTGAAAGTGTGCCCACCAGGGTCAAATTGAACAAAAGTGTCAACGTGCCCCGGTCTCCCCTACTATATGTGTTGCTTGTCGTGTTATCTTTGTTACTTTATTACCTAAATGTGTTTTGTTCAGGAGCGTGAGACTTCTGCTGAAGTTTGCCATACGAAGATTATTAACAGACCTGTGTCATATATTCAGCCTTCAAATTCTTACTGTCGCCTAGTTTCCTCTTACATCATCTCTACATTCAAATTGTGATGACAATTTTGACCCGACTTAATACGAAATGTTTACTGCACGGTATTTACAAAAAGACCAAAGTTGATCTCATTCAAAGTTTTATCATCAATGCCAAACACTGAAAATACCGCACCTCATCTATCAAAGATGTCTCGTTAATGAACTGTTTTATATATAAAAAGCACTTTTCGCACCTAATTGCAGAAAGATGAGCCTTAAAACCGTTAAGCGTTTGGAAATCACGTCATGCATATCCATTATCTATTACACGTTGGAGTCGTTTTTAAGCATTCAGTTGGTAGCAGCCATTAAAATTTGACCCCCCCCCCCCCCTACCCCCATTAAGTGGCGCCTCAGGTAGACACCCTTGGCTGAGGGGACAATTGTTTTCCTTAATTGTCTTCCCCAATGAGTGATCGATTCGAGACGCAAAATATCGGCACCTATCGAAAGCTCTCAACAAAACATAGCCACGTGCTATTTCAAATTATAAATAAATATCGTATTTCGTGCGCACGCGTGTGGATGTGCGTTTGGGGAGGGCCCCGGCAGACCCAAAACTGAAAAAGTCGGTTTGGGGCTATCTCCCCAAAAGTCTCACAAAATTCCCAAAACTCATCGAATTCTGTCGCTTGTTGGTTAGGAACTGACGTAAAACCAAATTATTTTCTAAGAGGATCGTAGTTTTAAATGGGAAAAAATGTGTCAGTAGTCTGCCAATTTCAGTCGTTTTAGAGACTATGGCCTCAACAGTCAACAGCGACCTGGATCAGCCCCTGGTGGAGGAAGGGGATTGGATCAGCCCCTGGTGGAGAAAGAGGATGGGATTTGTGCAGGGGCGGATCCAGGGGGAGCAAGGGATCATGCCCCCAAAGGTCCTGAAACCCTGATTTGCCCACCAAAAAACAAAACAAAACGGCCGGACGTACAGTGGCGGACGGTTGAGGGCCCGCTCTCCCCCAACCTCTTGCTGACGGCTGACGGCCTGCTACCTCCCCCCCCCCCCCCCCCCCCCCGGTCAACAACTGTTCGCTTACGCCGGACTTAACCCACGGCTAGATCCGCCCTTGGATTTGTGATTGTGCACCCACGACCACGTGTATGTAGTGGGCAAGTCTTACAAACAGGCAGTACAATATTTTCATAGCCAAAATCTGGCTAGAAAAACATTTATAAAATGCATAAGCAAAGCTGCAGTCGACTCTGTTAACTTACCTGAGGTTCAAACCAAGGGGCAGCTTTGGGAGGATATCTGTTACCGAGTGGTACTAAGTGTTCCCTAGAGACCAGCGGCATTAATAAAGGCACCCTTCCTCAATTGTGGCAGCTCTCTCAACATCGCCATCTCCCTGGGAGAGACTTAAACGCTACGAAGACTTCCATTCCGAACAGAAAGACAGCACTTGCGTCCAACAATAGAACATCGTCGGCTTCACCATCCCCCCTCCCCCTCCCCCCCCCCCCCCCCCCCACGCCACCGTCACAT
>JAXIVJ010015857.1:0-17500 GCA_036785665.1 Chirona hameri
AACTGACTCCCATAAACCATGCTAATGCCCCCGGCTGCCGATACGTTTATTTTTCTGGTCTGTAAATACGGTTTGATGAGGCCCAGGCCCCGTAAACGGATTTGCCATAATTGCGTTACAGACCCCTGAGCTTGCCAGCCGCGTATTCATTGTTCATTAGGTCCCGGTTTTCCCCCGATCCGCGTCCCTCTCTTCTCCTCTGGCGACACCGAGGCAGTAAGGAACGTGGAGCAAGCAAGGGCGGATCCAGTCGGCCGTTTTTTTTTTTTTTGGGGGGGGGCGGGGCAACCAGTTTGAGCGAACCTTACCTAGGTACCCCCAATTTCGAACCTCTCCCCGGATTTGGGCCACTTTGTTTTGCAGCCACACGATTTCTAATGATTTAAATATAACAAAATCGACGTTTTGGAATATCGAAAAAGGTGAACCTATGTTTTCGTTCCCGACTGCAAGGGAAAAAACGTGAAAAATGTGTGCTGCATCAAGCTGGTGCCCTTAAAGGGAATAGTGCACCTTAGGAAAAGTATGTGGAATGATGGAAAAGAGTGTCCTGGTTACGGTTCTGGCATTCGTTTTTGCGAAAAAAGTAACAATTTGTCATAATTTGAAAAATATTGATATTACTACGTATGACGTCACAACAATCTTGCGTCACCAAAATGAGTTGTAACCGGTGGCGTCATACCGGCAAAGGTCTATCCTTAAATCAGATTATGTAAAATATCATTACTAAAACAAGTAACAACCTCGTTCGCTGGACAATTTGTGATAATTTGAAGAACAAAATTATTCATATTTTTACATGCGTGAAATGTGAATATGTGTACTATGGCGTTGCATGAGTGGAGTTGGAGTGGCATTGCGTAAACCTGAAGTCCACACCCATAAATGTGCATGAGCATAAATATATTTGCTATACCTATAAATGTGTTTGTGTAAATAAATGTGTGGATCGTGCTTCCACTGCAGTGAACATTGCATCTACCGGTACAAAACACCCATTAAAAGATGCGTCTTTTCAAGACGAGTGTCGGCATTATTTTCAATTGGAAATCCAATGGAAATTGGCAAAGTTATGGCCAATAATATTTCTAGCTCATCATGAACTTATCGCAAGGCACCAGTCAACCCAAAACAAACATTGTCAAAATTCAATCGATATGTTGCAAGTACCGCAACCAGTCGCCCATCAAAACATGTGTATTTTCACAAAACATCTTTTGGTAATTTTCAATTGGAAATCGGTTCAAAATTAACAAAGTTATTTACTAAAAGCCTGAAGTCATGTGTATAATATGTGCATAAATACTGGATGTGCTTCTACTGCAGCGAACATTGCAGTTGCAGGTACGAACCACCCATCAAAAGATGTGCCTTTTCAAGAAGAGTGTCGGCATTATTTTCAATTGGAAATCCAATGGAAATTGACAAAAGTTATGGCAATAATATTTATAGCTCATCATGGACTTATCGCGAGGCACCATCAACCCAAAACAAACATTGTCAAAATTAAATCGACATATTGTAGGTACCGCGACCAGGCACCCATCAAAAGATGTGTATTGTCAAGAAGCATCTTTTGGTAATTTTTAATTGGAAATCGGTTCAAAATTGACGAAATTATGTACTTAAAACCTAGTCACATGATGTTTTGGATTTGTCGTGTTTGCCTTGGACCATAACAGCGACTACAGCGGAATTTAGACGAATCAGCTTCGTGAAACGGATTTTGAACCAATGGCTACGCCAGACAAGGAACGAGCCTTCCTTGCAATTCTGTTACCAAACACATGCTGCGTTTCGGTGGCGGGCTGTTATTATAGAGTTCAGGGCGGTCGGTTCAAATAGCGAAAACGAAGTGCGGTAGAAATACTAATGACGCAGTGGCGGATCTACGGTTGGGCGAAATGGGCAATTGCCCCCCCCCCGGCCCCCAACCGCCTGAAATCGGCGCAAAATTGACACATTTCCTGATATAGAAGCAAATCTAAGCAACTTTTACTAAGGAAAGTTTGCTTTAAATCAGCTATCAATGCATAAGCAAGCGAAATCCGATGAGTTTTTAGAATTGTGTGAAACTTTTTTTAATTTTGCCCCCCCCCAACTCAAAACCTAGATCCACCACTGTAATGACGTATGCAAAACGTCACGAGATTTGTCCCTTTAAAATAGTTCCCAATAGCTCCAATAGTTTTTGCGTTGAAACTCAGCAACTAGGCCGTTTTGGAAGGGAAAATTTCAGATTTTGAGATTTCTCAGTACTGACCGACAATCTGGCTATCTCAGTTAAAAACTAATGTTAAAGGTTCACTATTCTCCCTTTAAGAGCAAGGACGGATCCATCCGTTCGTCTTCAGGGCCAACTACTTTTTCCTACAAGGTTCGACGACCCTTGCCAAAAAAAAACAAGAGTATCTTAGATGTGAACAGTTTTTGTGCGGTCAAGGAAAACAATGTTGTGGAAAGAAGCTAACATAGCAATTTAGAACAGAACTTGGAGCATCAAATAAATGGTAGTTTTCTTGAGAATTTTCAGCTCCGAATCTCGGTTAGTAAACCGAGGGGAGGGTCCGACCGGAAAAATGAGTATGCATTTCGCTGCACAAATGTTTGTCGTTATCTGTTGCGCTCCGATCATAAAAGAGCTAAACGCGAGGACGTCAAATATAATCGAACCAGTCGCACTTCAGCCATTCAAAACAATGATACAGATGACCCGATCATGGCGTCAAATTCAATATGCATTTCAAGAAACTTTAGCTACTCATCTATGCACCGCATACGGATAAGATGGTCAACTTCCGTTGCCAGGTTCTTGAAAAAAATATGTCCCTGCTCCCAGACCTCGAGGCCATTTGCGCATCTCGGCAAGCGCATAGATACCGACACACGCAGACGAAGTAACCGATGCCTACTACGATGCACGCTGCATTTCTCTGCATATTACTGCCATAGAGTCTATGGCATAAATCTGCGACAGCCAGCCAGGCAGCGGCAGCCTGAAATAGTCTAGCTGGCGACTTCCCGATCGCGCAAAGAAGTCAACGACTTCGCTGACGGATGAAATTATAATGTCATCCGTATAGGTCAGACCTATATGTCTCGCGGTGGGTTTCGCACATGATCAGCGCCGCCATCCGGAGCTCGGTCATTGTCGCTCGGAGAAAGGATAAAGTCTTCTCCACCTTACTGAACACCCTCTCCGCCTCCGCCGTTGTAACCGGAAGGACGGCAAGGACCTACAGGAAAAGGGATGGATTTGGATCGACTGTTCTATTGTAGACTTGCTTGACCGAAATGGTGCTGGATAGAAATAATGAAATAAGGACACCTGTAAACGTGATAATGATTAAACTTATAAATTGCTCCTCGCCCTGGTGGGGGTCATTTGTAATTTTTCCCTCCCCCTGAGGTTTTTCGAGAATAGCGGAGAAACAGCGGCGTGTAGCGCCGCCAAACTTGACAAAAATTGCCTAGTACCGTTCTAAAAACGCAAATATAGCATGTATTAGACTTCACGTCTTGGGGGACATAGTTTACCCCCCCCCCCCCCTCAGACCCTTGAACGGCCTGGGGGGGCATGGCCCCATCCCCCCCCCCCCCCCTGGATCCGCCTCTGGGAGCAAGCTTAGCGGGTTTTAGTTTGTAGTTTATGATATTGTGGAAGGAACACTGCTTTCCGATCAGTCATTTGCACTGGATTATGTTTTTTGATAAGGTGATACCCTGTTGTATTTATTTATTTATTTATTGACCTCGTAGTAGCCGTCCCCCTATACATGGCCGAGGCCAAAGGGGCTATTCCTGGCACAGAGTCACACAATGATGGCGTTGAAGTGGGTAAAATACAAGCATACAGTACAGTTAAAAGTCGAAATGAACATATCAGTCTGCGTCACATCAGATCAGCCCATCAGCGGCGATCGTCATCGTTACCAGACACCAGTCGCCTCTTCAATGCGCGCTTAAACAATGTGATAGGCATGACGGTAAACTCAGGTGGCAGCGAGTTGTACTGGTCAGCGGCACGATACACGAACTGCCTTTTGCCCCGCTGCTGAGCCGCGTATGTTGGGGAGACTCAGCAGGTCGTCTCTACGGGTGCTACGCACGTGGTTGGGTCGCTCGCGGTTTGTACGGAATTGGACGGCCAGAGACTCAGGTTGCCCAGTGCGACGGACCTTGTGGAGCAGTGTCAGTGTGTGATGGACGACCAAGTCCGGGGAATCCAGCCAGCCCAGGTCCTCTCGCACGCCAGAGAGTGTGATCGAATTTGCGCTTTCCAGAAATGATGCGAGCTGCAAAGTTGAATATTTTTTGGATGGTAGCCAGATTTTTTTTCCAGAACCGTTACCGTACACTGCGAGTCCGTAGCGGATATGCGAGAAGACCAGGGCCGAGACGAGGGTGGGTAGGCAGCCGGGTGGTAGGTAGTGACGTAGGTGAGAGATGGCGGTCAGGATGCCAACACACCTCCGAGACAGCTGCTCAACGTGTGAATCCCAAGAAAAGATAACGGTCGAAAGTGATACCGAGATTTTTGGCTTCGTTACCGGGGACAAGGTCCGTGTTGCGAAATTTCACTGTGAACGAGGGCATGTTGCGTAAGTTTTGTCGAGTGCCGATAGGGAGAAGCTCAAATTTTGTTTCGTTTACTTTAAGACCGCTTGACCGAAAGTACGCGTCCAGGGAGGATAGGGCTGCTTCCATGTCACCGATCAGAGCCGGAAGGGCGGATTTTTGGCCAGAGACGAGAACCTGGGTGTCGTCGGCGTATTGCGTGACAAAAGCGCCAGCGGCATGCAGGCTGAGGTCATTTGCAAATAGAGTAAAGAGTAGCGGGCCGAGAGAGGAGCCTTGGAAACTCCCTGAATGATTGGACGAGATGCCGATATCAATGTTGAGGAGAGACTGACGCTCTGCGTATGGCCGGACAGGTTGTTAGCAAACCAGGAAGTGTCGATGCAGTAAAGCTGCAATTTGGCTAGCAGTTTGGCATGATCGATGACATCGAAGCAGCGACTCAAATCGATAAGACAAAGGAGCAAAATTTTACTTTGATCCATGGCGGAAAACGCGCGGTCTGAGATGTTGATGAGGGCTGTCTCGGTAGAGTGCCGGGGCCTTTTACCTCAGTGTTTCAGATAATAGCAAAACCGCTCACAGTTCAAGATCGAAGGTGGACATGTCTATTCACTGGCTATTAGAACAAGTCATTATCCAGAAGAAAGACGCCATGTTTTGGCAGCAATAATATATGAGAACGCATGTTGTGAAACCTACCAAAATCGTTAGTAAAGTTGAACACCAGCCCATCAGTGTACCGTGTTATAGTATTTATTTATAAGTCATGACTTGCGTATTTGGTTTGACTACAACTGACACTACTCCGTCAGTTCGTGCTTACAGTGACGTGGTTTGGCGCTGGTATGATCCCTCCAGTGTCCCAATACCGTCCCATCGGTACCGCATCCCACTTCCACGTCTATCTGGCGCCACCCAGTGCCTTCCGCCAGCATCCCACCACCCTACATCAGCCGACGAGCCACACATCAGCCGCCGAGCCACACATCAGCCGCCGAGCCACACATCAGCCGCCGAGCCACACATCAGCCGCCGAGCTATAACATCAGCCGCCGAGCCACACATCAGCCGCCGAGCTACAACATCAGCCGCCGAGCCACACATCAGCCGCCGAGCTACAACATTAGCCGCCGAGCCACACATCAGCCGCCGAGCTACAACATCAGCCGCCGAGCCACACATCAGCCGCCGAGCCACACATCAGCCGCCGAGCCACACATCAGCCGCCGAGCCACACATCAGCCGCCGAGCCCACCAGCACACAGCCACCCTACCGGCGCTGTCGCCACCTCTGGCGCAGCCGCTGATTTAAGTGCGCCATATTTTGTCGCCAGCGCGCCACTCGAGCACCGCTGCGGCGCGCGCAACAGGCCGACTTCGTCTCCGGCGCGTCACAATGGCCCCGGCGGCGTAAACGACGCGGCCACCCACCGGCCTGTGTGCCGGCAGCGCGCGCAACGTGTGATTTATCACAATTTAAATACACCGAGACCCGCTTATTAATGAAGCCGGTTTTTATCGGCGTTGGGACGTCATAAATCAGTGCAAGGTGCCAGCCGGGTCGGCACCGAATTTATCACTGAGAGTGCGAGGTGAGCGGGAGAGACAGGGCGACGCCGCTGCCCCGCGGACCTTCATCTGCAATGGAGAGCAGCCCGGCTGGGACGGCCACTGGGACGCCAGACCATGACGCTTCAGAACGTTGGATGGCGCTGGGTGGCGTTCGATGACGCTGGGTGACGCCAAATGACGTCGGGGTGATGCCGCGTGGCTCTCGGTGGCACTTGGTGATGTCTGGATAAAGTGATGTTTTTGATTGTGATGATGTGTGTGATGTGATATGTGATGCGATGACGTCAGATGTCTGGTGGTGGTGTTTGTGATGTGATATGTGATGCGATGACGTCGGATGTCTGGTAATGATGTGTGTGATATGAGCTGTGATGCGATGACGTCGGATGTCTGGTGGTGGTGTTTGTGATGTGATATGTGATGTGAGGACGTCGGAGATGATTTTGTGATGTGATATGTGATGTGATGATGTTGGATGTATGGTGGTTGTGTTTGTGATGTGATATGTGATGCGATGACGTCGGATGTCTGGTGGTGGTGTTTGTGATGTGACCTGTGATGCGATGACGTCGGATGTGTGGTGATGATTGTTTGATGTGATATGTGATGTGATGACGTCGGATGCCTGGTGGTGGTGTTTGTGATGTGATATGTGATGCGATGACGTCGGAAGTCTGGTGGTGGTGTTTGTGATGTGATATGTGATGTGATGACGTCGGATGTATGGTGGTGGTGTTTGTGATGTGATGACGTCGGATGTCCGGTGGTGGTGTTTGTGATGTGATCGGTGATGTGATGACCTTTGCTGTCTGGTGATGATGTGTGTGATGTGATATGTGATGCGATGACGTCGGACGTCTGGTGGTGGTGTTTGTGATGTGATGTGATCTGTGATGTGATGACATCGGATGTCTGGTGATGATGTGTGTAATGTGATGACGTCGGATGTCCGGTGGTGGTGTTTGCCGAGGAAGGAACTTCTCGCGGTGCTTAGTGGCCGGTTCGGTAGCCGTATGTAGAGTGTGATGTAGCGGCGGGTGGGGGGGTGAAGACCGGATGGTTTATGGACTCAGGAAGGCGTGGGACGGTGGCTAGCCGGGTCGGTGGTCCACCGTGGTATGCCTGGCACATTCCATGGTAGCATTCTGTTCCAAATTTTTGCATACGATTTCCATTGGACTTTATACAATTGAATGGCAATCGCTTTAACTTTGTCAAATTAAATGTCACACAATTAGTATATTGTAAGTCCTCTTAATATCGAAGTACCTAATCAATTTGTGTGTGCGTCTATGGGATGAATCAAGAAAATACCGTAGGTGAAGCCCCTCGTAATAATTCTAACAACGTTGCAAACAGCCTGGTTAGGCCACCATTAATTTGGCATGAGAGCGAGAGCAACGCTCCTACCAGTGAATGTCAGCAGGAAACTTGTATCTGGCGCCACCCTCAGTCACCCCACTCTCAATGAGAGCTGGTATCATGCAGCCGCGGTGTCTCAATGAGACATGGTATCATGCAGCCGCGGTGTCCCACTGAGACATGGTATCATGCAGCCGCGGTGTCTCAATGAGACATGGTATCATGCAGCCGAGGTGTCTCAATGAGACCTGGTATCATGCAGCCGCGGTGTCTCAATGAGACCTGGTATCATGCAGCCTCGGTGTCTCAATGAGACATGGTATCATGCAGCCGCGGTGTCTCAATGAGACATGGTATCATGCAGCCGCGGTGTCCCACTGAGACATGGTATCGTGCAGCCGCGGTGTCTCAATGAGACCTGGTATCATGCAGCCTCGGTGTCTCAATAAGACATGGTATCATGCAGCCGCTGTGTCTCAATGAGACATGGTATCATGCAGCCGCGGTGTCTCAATGAGACCTGGTACCATGCAGCCGCGGTGTCTCAATGAGACCTGGTATCATGCAGCCGCGGTGTCTCAATGAGACATGGTATCATGCAGCCGCGGTGTCTCAATGAGAGCTGGTATCATGCAGCCTCGGTGTCTCAATGAGACATGGTATCATGCAGCCGCGTTGTCTCAATGAGAGCTGGTATCATGCAGCCTCGGTGTCTCAATGAGGCCTGGTATCATGCAGCCGCGGTGTCTCAATGAGACATGGTATCATGCAGCCGCGGTGTCTCAATGAGACATGGTATCATGCAGCCTCGGTGTCTCAATGAGACATGGTGTCATGCAGCCGCGGTGTCTCAATGAGAGCTGGTATCATGCAGCCGCGGTGTCTCAATGAGACCTGGTATCATGCAGCCGCGGTTTCTCAATGAGAGCTGGTATCATGCAGCATCGGTGTCTCAATAAGACATGGTATCATGCAGCCTCGGTGTCTCAATGAGACATGGTATCATGCAGCCGCGGTGTCTCAATGAGACATGGTATCATGCAGCCGCGGTGTCCCAATGAGACATGGTATCATGCAGCCGCGGTGTCTCAATGAGACCTGGTATCATGCAGCCTCGGTGTCTCAATGAGACATGGTATCACGCAGCCGCGGTGTCCCAATGAGACATGGTATCATGCAGCCGCGGTGTTTCAATGAGAGCTGGTATCATGCAGTCTCTGTCTCTCAATAAGACATGGTATCATGCAGCCGCGGTGTCTCAATGAGACATGGTATCATGCAGCCGCGGTGTATCAATGAGGCATGGTATCATGCAGCCGCGGTGTCTCAATGAGAGCTGGTATCATGCAGCCGCGGTGTCTCAATGAGACATGGTATCATGCAGCCGCGGTGTCTCAATGAGACCTGGTATCATGCAGCCGCGGTGTCTCAATGAGACCTGGTATCATGCAGCCGCGGTGTCTCAATGAGACATGGTATCATGCAGCCGCGGTGTCTCAATGAGAGCTGGTATCATGCAGCCGCGGTGTCTCAATGAGAGCTGGTATCATGCAGCCGCGGTGTCTCAATGAGCCATGGTATCATGCAGCCGCGGTGTCTCAATGAGACCTGGTATCATGCAGCCGCGGTGTCTCAATGAGACCTGGTATCATGCAGCCGCGGTGTCTCAATGAGACATGGTATCATGCAGCCGCGGTGTCTCAATGAGAGCTGGTATCATGCAGCCGCGGTGCGGCAATGAGAGATGGTATCATGCAGCCGCGGTGTCTCAATGAGACATGGTATCATGCAGCCGCGGTGTCTCAATGAGACCTGGTATCATGCAGCCGCGGTGTCTCAATGAGACCTGGTATCATGCAGCCGCGGTGTCTCAATGAGACATGGTATCATGCAGCCGCGGTGTCTCAATGAGAGCTGGTATCATGCAGCCGCGGTGCGGCAATGAGAGATGGTATCATGCAGCCGCGGTGAGGCAAACGTGTCATTTATCAATGAGTTCCACCATTCTTTCATTCAGTGGAGCAGGTCACAAGGAAACGTTCAATGTCGTAACGAGCGGGGTACTTAATCAAACCTGTTGGACACGGCCACGGCCATTGATCATCAGCGGCGTTTGTGGGCGGTGGTCGGAGCTCCAATAGTGAGCTGCAGGGTGGTGTCGGCGAGGGCGTGACGGTGGCACATGCATGACATCCTCGGCGCGTGACATCAGACAATTGAAATGGTGACGTGCACTGCGGTGATGACCGTGCAGGTATGAATGAAGCGCCCGGCGCTGGTCATTCATACTTCAGGCGACGCGTAGACTGGGAAGGCAACCGTCACGCAAATTGCATAAGGCACACACAGAAGATAGTAAACAAAGGGGAGGCTGCAGGCGTTGAATTTGCACCATACAAAGTTTTCCCTAGCTGCCCTGGCTCCGTCGGGATTCTTGTTTCAGGTTTTTTGTGTTTGTTTTGATTGATGTGCGACATTCGTCCGTGGTCGTTTTCGACAAGACTCCATATAGTTGCACGAATGATGACTTGCAAATTTAAGTGGTAATTCAAACTACTCTTCTAGGAATGTGTATGCAATAAATATCGCACACATGAGCTTGGTAGCAATCTTGAGACTTTTAATGGCATGGCCCACCGAAACTGTGAGATATGCAAGGCACATGGAAGTTCGACATCAATATTTCCTTCTCCTTCAAAAGAAGATGGTGCTGCCTGAAGAGTGCCACCTTTGTAAATGAAGTGACTGATCATTACAAATGTTCTGAACAGAGCGCGGCACACCCGGACGGTCTCCGTCTCCGTTGATATCCCTCGGCGGTCTCCTGACCTCCCACGGGGTGGCGGCCGCGACGGACGACACTTCACCAGCCGCGGAGGTGACATCTGGCGGTGCAGGAATGCCGGCCGCGCCACTATCAAAATTCCGGCCTGACAGCGACAAATGCGCAGCATCGC
Source organism: Chirona hameri (assembly GCA_036785665.1). Taxonomy (NCBI): domain Eukaryota; kingdom Metazoa; phylum Arthropoda; class Thecostraca; order Balanomorpha; family Balanidae; genus Chirona; species Chirona hameri. Next base: position 10,476 of record JAXIVJ010015857.1, read on the forward strand.
GCGCTTTGTGGCGCGGCGGCCGCGGCGCGCCGGCGCTGAATGCAGCGCGGGTCAGCGGTCGCAGTTTATCGAGTGGCGGCGCGGCCATCAAAACAAACGGTCACAATGCGCGCCATGCGCCGCCGCCGCGCCAGGACCGCCTTCACTGCGCCATGACGGCCGCCGCCGCCGCGCTGCGAGTGACTAGAGACGCTGGCAGCCGACAAACAGTATAACGATGGCTCCCCACACAGCCGCAGGGTGGAACATTGATGTCGGGGAGATATCCGGAAGACGTCCGAGCGGACCGATAAATGTATTCAGTCCTCGCACAGAGCCTATGACGGTTAGCAGGCGGTCGTCGGTGTGGTCGATTTCCAAAATATATACCTGGAAGGCTGAGACTGAAAGCTTTGTCTGTCCCTTGGGCCGATGACATCAGCTTGGCTGAGCTGGCAAGCAAGTCCTCGGCAAGCAAGTCCTCGGGCGAGGCTGGCAAGCAAGTCCTCGGCAAGCAAGTCCTCGGGCAGGCTGGCAAGCAAGTCCTCGGGCTGACACGACTTAGCGGTTTTGTTGATTTGCTCTGGAATGTGATAACACAAAAGTTAACTAAAACTAATGGAGAGGCCCAATTCTTGGTTATCATTCGACAGTGCCGAGTGCTAGTTAGAGTGCTAGCTAGCGTGCTAGCACGTAGATTAGCAGGTGATTTGCAGGCCGGTGTGCTGCAATACAGGATCTGTCTCTGATGCACGGAATGACGCAGGCAGCGCCAATAATAACGAAGGAGATCGGCAAGACCATGCTTGCCTGTTGATGCATTTAATTGCAAACGACCGGGGTTACAACTAATTTGGAGACCACTTTGTCCCGATGCACGATTGTAACTAGCGAACGTTGGACGTGGGACCGGCCCCCAGGCAACGAAGACGAAAGCCGAGAGGATCGAACTCTACAAGCAGAACACCCAGTACCGTAAGAGGTTACGGATCCTGACGATTTCGTCTATACAAGCCGCTCATATTGTTGCCGACCATAGTTCGGCCTGTCGAAGAACAGGGGGACAATGGGTGGTGTGTTCTTGCATTGAGCAGCTCCTACCTCCAAATTTGGACGTACCGGCAGGCGACAGCTGGGCAGCTCAGCTAGGTGGACATCATTGGACCGAATGATAACGGTGGTTTTTTGCCTCCTTTGAAATACCAGTTAAACACCCTTCTTGGGTCGGGAACCGAGTGGGCTGTTCTTAAACGTTATTTTATCATGTGGAAGAACACTTAAAACTTTGCTTTGAGTTAGACCAGACATGCCAGGGACGGCGACCCCGGTAGCCGCTCTTCGCCAGCCTCAGGCGGTCACGTGACCGAGCGGGTCAGCCGGGGCCGGCCGAGCGCGAGGCCGGTGGGTCGTGGCCGCAAGCTGCACAACCACCGCCATGGGGAAGACAGGGTTGCACTTCGTCGCGCGCTGCTCCTAAACCTGACAACGCAGAAATTCACAAATTTAATACGATATTTTTACGTCATGAACATTTTTGTGTGCAAATTTTCGGCCATATCAACCGAGAAGTTGCGAAGAAATAAGCCTCTGAATACCATGGCTACGGTTGGGTCGCTCCAGGGATGTATAGGAACGTCACACAAAAGCGTGTATGTGTTTGTGTGTGTGGGGGGGGGGGGGCAGTGGAACTTTGATCTCGTCTTGAGAGAAACCCAACCCCCTATGGAAGTTGTATTTGCATATTTGGGCTCGTCTTGGCGAACCTTTTGTCATCAACATTTTGCTTTCTCTCACATCAAGCGAAAGACAAGATTTAAGCAAAAAAATGGCCGAAATCTGAGTGGGGCATGACTCCCCCCCCCCGTATTCCTACGCCTATGGGCCGCTCATACGTATATTTTCCTAATACTTGACGGAAGACCTCGCGTCTGCTCGGTAAATACTTGTTTCCATTCTAGCGAGATTGCCTTGTTTCTTTAGTTCTAGAAGTTTGTCTTTAGCATGGCGACTGCAGAGCGCGCCACCCGAGTCTTCTTCTCACAAGATTTCAAGGCTTCAGGGTTTCCGAAACTTTTTCCAGGAAAATTGGATGTAGATAAGATAAGCAAGCTTACTAATAAGATTTACTGCAGACGCCCCAAATGTACTTTCAGAACTTGAAATATGGACACCAAAAATAGTCAGCAATATATTCTAATAATTCATAATCTTTTTTAAACAGGCCCTTACAAAAGGATGGGACATAAGCGTGTTCTTTTGTAGCATTGTGTCCTATAATGTAGCCTTTTCAAGTAGAAGACCTCTCGACTTTCTGACACCCCAAAGACGCGACTCGTTTTAGCTGTGCTCAGTTCCTGTACAATGCCGCAATGAAAACCCCGTAAACCCTACAAATGGCCCATTTTAGCTCCATAAAACGTTTTGCAGGAGGAGCAGAGCAGAATGTGAGCCTCCGCTCCCCTGTGGTCAGACTGGGCCCATGTTAATCACCGCTCTGCCCCAGCCTACCCCGAACACTCCTCCGCGCCATTCACAGCCGCTTACGGCCATTTATATTTCAATTCTGGCGCGCGTGTTAGTTAAACGGGGCTTTGAGTACCTTTGGGATTTTCGCGCATTGTCGAATAAAGGGCGCGCTGGCCCGTAAAGGCGCGGCTAGCCCTCGGTCTCGTGACGTATGACACGGCGTGATGTCGAACCGTACCCCCGGCCCTCTGAAGGCAACAAAGGGGTGCGCCGGGCCGGCCGGCCAGACAGTCCTCTGAATACCACCAGCCGACCGACATCACTCAAACTGGTAATAAACACGGCGGTCCGGACCCGGGCCGACTCGGGGCGACTCGGGCCGACTCGGGCCGACTCGGCGTGTACAGGAGAGGTGAGGCGGGACGTGTTCAATGGCACCATGGGAGGCGCGCGTCGCGTCGGCCGGTCGCTCTCTTTAAATACGCCCGCCCCGGCCGGCGGCACGCCACAAAAGCTTTCATTATCGCCCATGTCAGTGTTCGGACAATTGATTCCACGCCTCTCCAAATTGATTCGGTCGGAGGGTCTGTACCGGAGTGGGCGGTGCGGCCCGGTGCGGCCCCGTGCGGCCCGGTGCGGCCCGGTGCGGCCCGGTGCGGTCTGGTGCGGCCCGGTGCGGCCTGCTGCGGCCCGGTGCGGACCCCGGTGCGGCCCGGTGCGGCCCGGTGCGGCCCGGTGCGGGCCGGTGCGGCCAGGTGCGGCCCGGTGCGGCCCGGTGCGGCCCGGTGCGGCCCCGTGCGGCCTGGCAACGAAACAAACAGCAATGCAGGTTCGGTTGGGCGCAGTCTGAGCGAGCTTGACCAGCCGCAGGTCAGGTCAGGACAGGATCTGTTGATCACTGGTTCCACTGCACCATTACTGGACTCATCGCTGGTAGCGAAAGCAAAAAGCCCCTCGACTTTCCAGTGTGGTGGCATCTCCTTGGCCAACCAAGAGCGTTTGCAATGGATGAAGAGAACCCATTTAGTTCAAGGGAGTTCAATACAAATCGAGTGAATTTAATGATGAGTCCAGATTCCTTCAAGAAGACATCATTCATGTAGGCACTCCGCATTTGTATAGCAAGTAGAATGACTTAAAAATAGGCCGATAGAAATATAAAAGGGAAAATCGAGGAATATCAGCGTTCAGCTGATTATAAACAAACGCCAGATGAATATGGCAATGCGTCTTGTAACCAAGTTTCGACAATATTTTACCAAATGCACATGCACTTGCGAGTTTCCACCAATAACCATCCTTGCATTTTTGCTGATCACGACGCAATATTCTCGAACGGATAAAATTAGTTATCTAAATTTGGGCACAAATTTCGGCTGTTGCAGAACTTCTTCGATTGCACAGGCAAGCCACTGTTATATACTTTTGGAAGTTAGAATATGATTTGTGCCAGATAAATTAGTTTTCTGATCTTCTATTCCATATTTGTAATATGACCAAAGGCTATGCAATTGCATGCTATCATATTCCCATCACAATAATGGCCATAACAGCCATCCCACGAATATTTTTGAAAGTTAACATATAATTAATATGCAAAGTATACAGCCTGCCTGCAGCTGCGCTCTGAGCCGTTGACGTCGGTGTTCCCGGCGGGCCGGCTGGGAAGGCTCCATTCCGCTCCGCTCACGCTCCTGTCTGTTTACTCTGGCGGCGCGGGCCGATCTTCCGTCGTCCCCGCTCCGCCAGCCCCGCGTCGACAATCGTCGTTATCGACGATCCAATTTGTCGCTCGCTTCCGGTCCGACGACTCCCCGTCGGTGTCGTTAGGGTGGCGTCCGGCGCGACGCGACAGACGTGACGCGGGTACGAAGTGACGCGTCGTCGTGTCGCAGGGACTAGCTCCAGGTTTGAAATCCCAGTCGCCAGGTCTCTGCCCCCAGTTTACAGGGAGGCCTCGGTTAATGGCAGAATGGTGGGAGCAAGCAGCTGGGCTCAGAGCGCTGTTTGCGTTGGTGACAGGGTCGCGTGCTTGTATAGTTGGCTGAGAACTTACGCAGATATTTGCAGTTCGTGAACTATCAAACTCAGCAATGCATTCTAATTGATTCTATCTGGGTGACTTCGCCCATGAATGGCTTATCACGTCGGCGATCGTGGCAAATCAACAAATAAACAAAGTCGGCAAGCATGCATATACCCTTTATTTTATAAATGAACTTCTGTCTATGGAATATTCTGCCGAAACACGAAATCATCTTTGTGAGGCGGTAGCGAGAATTTTCAGATCAACTGTATTCTTGTTAATTATTTCTTAATATAATATATGTATATGTAATATATGTATGTAATAATACATGTATTATTAATATGGGTACCAAGCGTTGAAGCGCTTTGGTTCGCTTTGAGGTCCCCTGTGTCACCATATTTTACATTCGTTTGCACAAATGGTTCTTCTCAGAGCGGATCGAGGGATTTGAAATAAATGATTTAAAATCACGCTGAGCCAATATACCTTCGGGCAGAGATTTCCCCATCGACCCAGCTTGATGAAATGCTCGGGTGGATATGAAGCCCACAATGAAGCAGTCTTGGCGTATAGTACATATGCGCAACTTATTAATATCCTTAGGATTATAACCTTTGGCGGAGTAGAGAGATAGCCATTAAATTCGACTTTCCTTGTAAAATCCCGTTTCCATGATCTGATTACAGCACTTAATCCACTTCATAAAACAGGCGGCCTCATGATCGCTGTATTTGAGATTCGAAAGGACATCTGCCATGGAAACAATGCCTGTTCTTGTTTATTTCACATAAGCAATCCACAGGTACAGTACCCAATTACGAATGCAGTCTGTTGCTAAAACAATAAATACATCATCAACACACGCATACACATACACACACTGGCGGATCCAGCCTCTCTCCGGGGGGGGGGGGGGGCATCTTTTTGTGGCAAAAAGGTACCCCCATTTTTTCCTCCGCGGATTTGGGCCGGTCGCCTTATTTTGGTATTCGAGCTGAAGAAATTTACTTTCAAATTACCAAGCGTACCAAGCGTACCACAAAAATTGGTTTCGTGGATTTTTCTCCCCGAAAAAAAAAACAGTTTTCCCCCTATTTTTGGGGGTCAAACCACAAAATTCGAAAATTCGATATTGCCATTTTAACGAGAATATAATTTCCTTTCTTTTGACGTTTTTTTGTATTTGCAATTTGCTTTAAACTCTATTTTCTACGATTGTTCAAACAATTATCGTCCCACCAAAATTGGCATGACATTGCGTCATTAAAACGTCATTATTTCCCTAATACTATATCAATGTAATTTGGAATTGGGTGAGAAGACGCATAATTTGATGTAGCATAAGGTACTAAAAGTTTAACGTTGATATCAATTATAATTTTCAAGTTATTGAGAAATTCCGGGAGGAGGTTGGTTCTGCCCCCTCTCCGCGGGCGCGTGTCACCGGGCTGCTTGAATGCATCAGCGGCGCTGTTTGTCTATCATTGAAAGAAAGGTATACATACAAACTTCAAATTCAAATCACTCGAGAGAAAAGACTTCCGTTTTCATGAAGTTTTCTCCTAAGATCATTGTTTTTCACGTTCAGTGCAGGGGGACGCGCAGGGGGGGGGGGGGGGTGCGGGGCATACTTGTATTGAATGCCCCTCTCATATTCCTGTGGACGCGGGGTGGGGGCATTTGCCCCTGATGCCCCCTGGATCCGCCAGTGACAGCAATTACGCCAAGGAGAGCCTCTGCCAGACACTCTACCTAATGGAATTCATTTTCCCATTTTCAAAATTTGTATAAGCAATTGGCGAAAGTTGTGCATACCGCGAATCGGCGCGAAATTTGCCGGTTTTTGACTGTGGATAGCTGGATTTTGACTGCTGCAAAGTTTTTTTTTACGATTTTACGATAAATTGGGAACACGCGGGGATGGGGGAATACTGGTATTCAGGTCGTAGGAACTATGTTCAAGTTGGGGGGGGGGGGGTGGGCAGAGGGCATTCTGAAGTCGATTATTTCCATGCAACACCCATAGGCGTGATGTTAAAATCCTAATGTTGGGGGTGGCTGCCCCCCCCTGTCTCCCTGTTCCTACGCCTATGCTTGTATTGAATGCCCCCCCCCCCCCGATTCCTGCGGGGGGCATTTTCCCCTGATGCCCCCCCCCCTGGATCCGCCAGTGCATAGTGCATACACACACACACACACACCCGGACACTACCCCACGCTCGTACAGGAACCTCACAGCGACATGGCGGGGTGATCGGCTATGACAGGAACGTACCCTGACTGCTGGCAAACCTGCGTCCGTCGGATTTGAATGATACTATCGGGAGGAAGAAGAAGTCTGCTGATGGAATGTCCTGTAGAAAGCGGTTGCAGGTTATAGGAGCGCGAGGACGGAATCCCGCTTTTACAGTGTTGACCCTTCCAAACGGCACGTGGAAGAGGCCAGTGTGACGCGAACGTCTGACAGTGTTGCCAGACCGAACAGTGAGGTCAGCTGTGCACAGTCCAGCCGCTGGTGAAGAACGCTGTGCAGGAAAAGTAGGTCTGACTG
>JAXIVJ010015857.1:20000-30415 GCA_036785665.1 Chirona hameri
CGCAAATACATGCCAGTGAAGTTGAGTGCGTAGAAACTGAAAGTCTTGGTATAAATATTTTGATATTTTAATTTTCAAACGTGTCATGATGCTCACACTGTCAGTGTGGGGCGAGGGCTGAAACTGCTGCAGGATTCCCTCCCCGCGTTCGATGGCTAAATACGCCATTTCCATCTAAACCGTGCGCCTTCTCCGTGGAAAGGCAATACAATGCTCCGAACGTTGGCGTGCTGCAGTGGAGCCATTTTACTAACTAGATATGGAGAATTCCTCCACACGAGTGTGCAAATGTCCAAATGTTCTGGCGTGTAACAGTAACAAATAGGCAAATAAAATGGTTATTTGTATATACTATTCCGCAAGGGCGCCGCCACCTTCCGAAAGTTTTTTTTTGTTTGGGGGGGGGGACGGAGGCATTCTGAAGTCTATTCTTTCCATGCAACGCCCATAGGCGTAATTTTAAAATCAGAAAATGTTTTGGGGGGGACATGTCCCCTCCGCCCCCCCCCCCCCCCATGTGGCGGAGCCCCTGCTATTCCGTTTAAAATTGATATTATTTATGAAACACTGCAATCTGTATGATTTTTGTCTGTTAGCTCTTTTCGTATATAAACATGTGGTGATTTTTAAGCATATACACTCCTTTCTTATCTTATAATTTGAATTATGCTTAAGCAGGCCAAACACCTACTGGATGCAGTGTGACTAACAGTCAGGGGCGTCGCCGTAGGGGGGGGGGGCGGAGGAGACACCGTCCCCCCCCCCCCTCCCCCAGTCATCAGACTACTCTGGCTACAGGCTAATCAATACTCTGAAAAGAAATAACAGGGCGATGGAAGAATGGAAGTGATCAGGACGATATTTATACTTTCTTGAGGGAAGTTGGCAGGAATTTTAATGAAATTTCGGTAGAAGAAAACAAAACAGGCATATCATGACACTAAATGTGCCCCATTGGTTGTTTACGGCCCACTTTGTACTTGCTGAAAGGAAAAAAAACGGCGGTGTTTCTGGTTCTTCGGCCCTGTCGCAGTTCCTAGAGACTAGAGCTGACATCGAAGTCAGAAGCTCATTCAATACAAAGGTACAAGATGAATCGAGAATCGAGAAATTTAAATTGTATACATATTTATTATTTATGAATAGGTACGCATGCGCAATGAGACAGATATATCAATCAAGGTACGTTTTGGAGTCTTTGGTAACCAACACGTTATTTCATTCGCTTTTGCATTCTTGGTTACAGAGTGGAAAGGATAGTTGCAATTTGATTAGGTGTATTCGTTGATATTCGTTCAGGGTACCTTTGAGTACCAGTGCGTCGTTCATCTTTATTTACGGGCAAGCTCACATTTAAATCTTTAGATCATAGGCTCATTCCACCAAGGTGTGGCTTTTACAGAGTCAGTGTCATGAGATAAAGTCAGGTAAGTCTATTGAGCATACACGCATGCATACACACATTCTCACACACACACACTCCCCACGTACGTGACGTCACGAAGCAGGCGCTGCTATCTGTCAGACATCTGTTGTTGCAGTATATGCCTACACAGCTCCTTTTTGAACTGCCGCAGGTTCGAGTCACGGATGTTTTGTGGTAAAGCGTTAAAAGCGGTCACAGTGGAGCAGAGGAATCGCCTCCTCCCAGATTCCGGTCTGATGCCGGGAACATGAAGCATGTCATCCTGTCACGTGACAATAGTGCAACCCTGGCCCCTGCATCCCCACTATCACCAACATGCCAAATTTGGCGCTTGTGACTGCAAGGTGCGCGGAGTCATTGAGCAATCGGATGACATCCGAACGGACAGGCGGACAGGTGGCTGCCACTTCTTGTCATTAGTATGAAATAGATATCTATGTAACACGAATCACTAGAATATGTGTCAACTTTGGAAACGAATCCTAAACAGTTTGTGTTAAAGGGACTGTTCCACCTTTTTGAAAGTGGTCGAATCACACTTAATTGTATGTCTACATGTCAGGCGAGTTTAGCTAAACATGTTCGTGAACTTTTTTCAGAAAAAAATTGTTTATCTTGGAAGATATTCAACTTTTAGTTTTAAGCTGAAAGTTGGGTTGGTGACGTCATATGATTTTGTTTAATAACAGGGAAATTCTTTGTGCTGCCAAATGTATGGCACAATTTTTTGTCGACATCTATTGCGCAGAAGAAAAAAACATAAACAATTTTATAACATGCCAGGGTGTTATGACGTCGCACGCAAATGGTACCACTAAATATTGATTGATTGATCCATTTATAAATAAATAAATATTTAACGTTCAATATTTAACTGGTACCATTTGCTTGCGACGTCATAACACCCTGGCTCACTAGCGGTCCTTGGCGGCCAACTGCTGCAACAGCTCCAGCTGATAGTGCTAGCCTCTAGTTTGCGAACCACCCGGGGATCGAGAAATGAAAGACGAAAATATTCCAAGGCTGACCTTAAAACAAGTCTACTATCATTACCAGTTGGGTAAAGAGAGACGACGCTGTCGGTTTAGAGGCCCTATTAAAATACACATGGGCTTTATTTTGTACAGATGTCAAAATCAAACTCGAATATCTTTTTGATTAGATCATTGTTGTTGTTTTAACTGCTACCATACTTAATTTCTATGCCAAGCCATCCAAATGGCTATATCAACTCAAATATAATATTAAGGTGAGATAGTCCCTTTAACGTCTTTTGTCTTTGACAGCTTCCATGTGTGGTTAATTAATTGTTGAAAATGACTGGCATCACTTCCTGACAGAGCCTGGCAGCTGGCAGTGCCTATCAGCAGTGAGTCGTTTTAAAACGATTTACAATGTTAAAAACATTCTACCATGAAGATTTTCGAAGAAGCTATTGTTATTCACCTGGTATAAATACAAATAGGAAAAATAAAAAGGGTAGATGCAATTTTAAAAAATGCGTTCCAAGTCTACATACGTTATTAGGTAAAAACATATTTTCCTTCACATTGTCGCGAACCGTACTGATGGTTCATTCGGCACTGCGTGCCCCCACTCAAACATCCGTGGTGACGCCCCTGCTAACAGTTAACATTTAATGTTCACGTTGTGTCATAGTAAATGCCAACTAACCTTATAAGCTCGAATTTTGCTCGTGTAATTCATGTGGATTTTACTATTTTAAACCAGAACTTGTTTCGAACAAAATTAAAGGACATTTTGTATAGCATCCACGGAAAGATCCAGATTTAAAAAATAATTGTATCGTTATGAATTAATTATAGCCGATATTTGTGTGATTACAAGAGCCTCAGCAGTTTGCAAGAGTCTGAAGGTCAGATTATGGGTGGAGCTTTCCAAAAACGTTGTTCGGGGAAAATGTCCAGTTGTTTGGTTGTTCTGCTTGATTGATGTGGTCAACGATTATTTCAATGTCAGGAAATCACCCCTCTGACAAATGTTGGCGGGGCAGAATACAGTATTGTCGGGACAGTGACCGGGTGGCCGCACTCTTTGAATAAGGAACTCCACCCGTGATGAGCTCTGAGTCGCGGGTGGAGTTTCCTATTCAAATGGTGGGGCGACTGCCCCACCAACTTTTGTCAAATTTGAAGGTTTCCTGGCGTTGAAATGGCCATTTTTCACCTGAACCATTGAAAATAAACAGCCTATATGACAACCCCCCACCCCCCCCCACCCAACTTTTTCTGAAAAGCTCCACCCATGCTCTGAGTCATGGGCATTCATTGCATCTCCAAAAATTTAACATTGGCGTTCGGTTTATGAATTGAGCCTCGTTTAGGTCACTTAATATCTGCGCCAAGTTAAACTCCCATTCAGCCTGCTCCCTGAACATGAAGATACTTGCGGTCTTGTTGTCGACGAAGTCCCTATCTAAACGTTGTGCTTTTGTGCCTGCGTCCTCACTGTTTGCCCTTGGTGCAAGTTTTCGCTTTCGGACCTCGCTGGTGGTAAGGTTTTCTAGCTGATAATATTGACTGCGGTGTCCAGCCGTATGTCCATTGTAAGCGCATTGCCCGTGTTTTTACACCCTTCCATGGGTAAACATCTGCAGCATCCCGGAACAACACGGACTATTAGCTTTCCTGCTGGCGATGCTCGTTTACAGAAACATATCTGCCCATTCAAACCCAGCGCGAATAAATACCCACCAGCCTATTCGATCGCCAGCGCCGCCAGCAAAACCCACTCACAAAGCGAACGCCCCGGCATTGAGCCGCAAAACCGTCCGGGGTATCTGGTATTTGTTATTCCGGCTCCATTGATATACATCATTCGTCATTGGGCGACGATCCATCGCGCCGCGTGTGTTACCTGTCATTCCGCCACTTCATTGCCATGGGAACGACCATTCACGCCCCTCGCCCCGCCCACCGCGGCGCGGCGACCAATCAGAGAGCGAGGGCCGGCCGGCGGGCGGCCGCCGCCAGCCGCTCGCCTAGCTTTGGAGCCGCCTGACCGCCAGTGCTAGCGAACGTGATCGTGTGGGAAGGGCGCCCTCGGCCTACGAACGAACGGACCGAGCGACGGCCACGGAGGATGTTGGGTGGTATGAAGGCTCCCTTCCACCTGCCGGCTGACGATGAGGCGGCAACAAAGCTGGGCGTTGAGAAGATGATTGACTTCAAGGATGTGAAGGTGAGTGGTCCTGCTGGTCCTGCTGGTCCTGCTGGTCCTGCTGGTCCTGCTGGTCCTGCTGGTCCTGCTGGTCCTGCTGGTCCTGCTGGTCCTGCTGGTCCTGCTGGTCCTGCTGGTCCTGCTGGTCCTGCTGGTCCTGCTGGTCCTGCTGGTCCTGCTGGTCCTGCTGGTCCTGCTGGTCCTGCTGGTCCTGCTGGTCCTGCTGGTCCTGCTGGTCCTGCTGGTCCTGCTGGTCCTGCTGGTCCTGCTGGTCCTGCTGGTCCTGCTGGTCCTGCTGGTCCTGCTGGTCCTGCTGGTCCTGCTGGTCCTGCTGGTCCTGCTGGTCCTGCTGGTCCTGCTGGTCCTGCTGGTCCTGCTGGTCCTGCTGGTCCTGCTGGTCCTGCTGGTCCTGCTGGTCCTGCTGGTCCTGCTGGTCCTGCTGGTCCTGCTGGTCCTGCTGGGCCTGCTGGTCCTGCTGGTCCTGCTGGTCCTGCAGGTCCTGCAGGTCCTGCAGGTCCTGCGTGTCCTGCAGGTCTTGCTGGTCCTGCTGGTCCTGCTGGGCCTGCTGGTCCTGCTGGGCCTCCTGTGCCTCCTGTGCCTCCTGTGCCTCCTGTGCCTCCTGTTCCTCCTGTTCCTCCTGTGCCTCCTGGTCCTGCTGGTCTTGCTCGTCCTGCTGGTCCTGCTGGTCTGCTGGTCCTGCTGGTCCTGCTGGTCCTGCTGGTCCTGCTGATCATGCTGGTCCTGCTGGTCCTGCTGGTCCTGTTGGTCCTGCTGGTCCTGCTGGGCCTACTGGGCATCCTGGGCCTCCTGGGCCTCCTGGGCCTGCTGTTCCAGCTGGTCCTGCTGGGACGATGGGCAGGGAAGGTGGTGACGGGCCTAGGTCTGGTCGGGATTCCGGGAGACGGGATAGCAGCATAGATAACCGGTTGGTGGCTAAGTCCTCTGGTCTAGGTGATAAACTGTCAAGGGATGTCTTGACATCGGTACGTGTTAACATGTCGTGCTCCATCAACAGCTTCTCTGTAGACGCGGCTGGCACGCAGGTGTCAGCTCTGTAACCTATCCAACAGGACAGCATACATCCAACAGGACAGCTCAGAACGGTTGATAATTTTTCGTCTCATATATGAACGTCGTCAATAATCATCGTTTGTTTTGGTGTAAGTCTTCCGCTAGAAGTACGGGAGCAAGCAAGAACGCCCTGGGAATACAATGCCTTATTCACATGAAAAACGCTAGCCGTATTTGCAGTATTGTGCAGTATGTTGATTGCTGATGTGCTGCTGATGTTTCTTAATGGCATATCTATAATGATGTGGGCCAATCTCTTCGTCTTTACCACACATTCAATGTTTAATAGCTGATTCCATGGAAAGCATTCTAGTTCGGAACTGACGCACTGCTGTTTCCCTAAGAAACGTTGTGATTGTGGGTACATTTGATACAAAATACGTACATCGTATGCGACTCTTAATGAGTTATGATTATCAATTTATTTATAATGTATAATGTATTAACTGCTTCTTTGCTTCTTTATATGGTTTATTATATTGTGTATATTGCCTCTTTATATTTGCATCTTCTTCATCTTTGTTGTAGAGCGCCAAGGAACGTGACTTGGCGGCGATTTCAAACCATGTCCTTCAGATCAAGGTAACCACGGCGAAGTACAGGGTGTCTAGGGTGTCTAGAACTTGATTGCCCCTTCGTCAAACCCGTTAAACTCTTAAACAAATATTGTTCAGATCGTAGCTCATTTTTCCGTGTGGCCTCCGCCCTCCACACAGTCGGCCACATGTTCCTAATCTGCTGAGCCATCTCTCAGATCAGGCCATCTCTCAGATCAGGCCATCTCGCAGATCAGGCCATCTCTCAGATCAGGCCATCTCTCAGGTCAGGCCATCTCTCAGATCAGGTCATCTCGCAGATCAAGCTATCTCTCAGATCAGGCCATCTCTCAGATCAGGCCATCTCTCAGATCAGGCCATCTCTCAGATCAGGTCATCTCTCAGATCAGGCCGTCTCTCAGATCAGGCCGTCTCTCAGATCAGGCCATCTCTCAGATCAGGCCGTCTCTCAGATCAGGCCATCTCTCAGATCAGGCCATCTCTCAGATCAGGCCATCTCTCAGATCAGGCCATCTCCCAGATCAGGCCATCTCTCAGATCAGGCCATCTCTCAGATCAGGCCATGGTGCTGATGCTGCGACTTCCTGCTCAGTCCTTCAGTTCGGGGGACGCTGGCTCGTTGTTATATGGCCTGGCCTCATCTTGTTGAGCTCGCCTTTCACGATGCCCGAAAGATTATCGGTACCCAGACATATGGCCGGCACAAGCCGTGCCCACCTGGGTCATTCCAGCGCGAACCATAGCGGCCGGGGCACTGGTGAGTTGACAAAACATGTTGCTTCACTTCAGCTGGCACGTTTCAGCGATGGAAGGTGCATTTCATAAACTGACCCTTGATTTGCCGTCAGGGCCGACTGACCCTTGATTTGCCGTCAGGGCCGACTGACCCTTGATTTGCCGTCAGGGCCGACTGACCCTTGATTTGCCGTCAGGGCCGACTGACCCTTGATTTGCTGTCAGGGCCGATGTTGGCCACCGTTCTGGGTTAAGTGGCCAACTGATACGCCCAGATGGCCTGAGGCGGGGTTTCGATACCATTCCAATGGTTCCACCGGCGCATGAGGAGAATGAATGTGCATGACCAAAGGGCAATCAATTTCTAAATACGCTGTAATTCAACTCGTTATCGAATGAGGAAATGACGCCAAAGTGTTATTGTTTAACTTATGTTAGCTCACCTTCTGCAAACACTTGCTTCGTTGCTGCCAAACTAACGTAACTTGTGGTCTATAAATCAAATGACTTATCAAAATCTGATCTGTTAAGTGTTACCCCTTCAGTGACAGAAATTTCGCTCAGAAAAAGAAAAGCCTTGCAATTACTGTTAACGGCAGGTATTTTTAGTTTTGTTTTGTGTAAACTTTATGCGCTTATAATTTGGCATGTATCTACGTGGTATGCAATATGCATCTGATTAATGAAACGCAGCTATGCTTGCCTTGCGACATCCGGTTCTTTAGCGAAGACATCAGCTGGCGAATGTTATGTCGCGTATTGTCTGCTGATATATTCGACTGCTACAGGCATGTAGTGCATTTGCTACAGGTTTGCTACAGACATGGGGTGTTAAAGTAATACCAGTAATTCCCTTTGGAAATTATATCTGTGCTATTGAATATTTAACGTTATTTCGAAGCTGGAAATATTAACATAAAATCACTACAGGCCCCTTTTTCCATAGATTTGCACCGGAAATCGTTGCCAACATTTAGCTGCCGAGTCTTAGTCAAATACCAATGTCTAGTGGTGGTACTAACTACCTGTGCAAAACAGATGGCCTTGCTGTTCTATTTATCAAATACGAGCCAAACACTTACGCTGAGCTGAGTTAAACAGCCTTCCTTCCTTCCTATCCCAGCTTTGCCCTGCGGCAGCGTCCCACACGCCTCACTGCTGGCCGGCATTCTCGCTACGCGCCGACCGCGCGAACTCCGCTCTCCGGCTGAGCCGACCGCGCGAACTCCGCTCCTTCTGAGCCGACCGCGCGAACTCCGCTCCTTCTGAGCCGACCGCGCGAACTCCGCTCTCCGCTGAGCCGACCGCGCGAACTCCGCTCCTTCTGAGCCGACCGCGCGAACTCCGCTCCTTCTGAGCCGACCGCGCGAACTCCGCTCTCCGGCTGAGCCGACCGCGCGAACTCCGCTCCTTCTGAGCCGACCGCGCGAACTCCGCTCCTTCTGAGCGGAACCGCGCGAACTCCGCTCCTTCTGAGCCGACCGCGCGATCTCCGCTCCTTCTGAGCCGACCGCGCGATCTCCGCTCCTTCTGAGCCGACCGCGCGATCTCCGCTCCTTCTGAGCCGACCGCGCGATCTCCGCTCCTTCTGAGCCGACCGCGCGATCTCCGCTCCTTCTGAGCCGACCGCGCGAACTCCGCTCCTTCTGAGCCGACCGCGCGAACTCCGCTCCTTCTGAGCCGACCGCGCGAACTCCGCTCCTGCTGAGCCGACCGCGCGATCTCCGCTCCTTCTGAGCCGACCGCGCGATCTCCGCTCCTTCTGAGCCGACCGCGCGAACTCCGCTCCTTCTGAGCCGACCGCGCGAACTCCGCTCCTTCTGAGCCGACCGCACGAACTCCGCTCCTTCTGAGCCGACCGCGCGAACTCCGCTCCTTCTGAGCCGACCGCGCGATCTCCGCTCCTTCTGAGCCGACCGCGCGATCTCCGCTCCTTCTGAGCCGACCGCGCGAACTCCGCTCCTTCTGAGCCGACCGCGCGAACTCCGCTCCGGCTGATCGCAGTTGACCGGTGACCAGAGCACCGCGCTGTGTCTAACTACCTTAACTTATTATATCCGCCGGGTCGCGGCGATGGAGCCCGTTCCTGACATGTCGGCACCACCTCCGCAACTGTTGGGCTCGTCCCAGCCGGGAACTGCGCGTGCCGCACCCCTGCACTGAGCGTGTCGCGTCTGAACAGACTTCGTTGCCTCCGTCACTCGTCGCCGCAGCCCACTCCGGCTAAACCGGGCGTAGTTGGACGGATTTAGGTTTTGTAGGCGTTTAATATGACCAGCGAATTTGTGTTCTGCATAACGCGTATTCTTAATTCCGATTTTCTTGACAACTTCGGTGGTTTGGCGAGGTTTGGCCGTCGTGAAAAATGAATTAGGAAGAATAAACTTCGAACATAAGCAAGATGTCAGGTCACCGAACACCTCGAACACCCATGGTGTAAGGTCACCGAACACCTCGAACAGCCATGATGTAAGGTCACCGAACACCTCGAACAGCCATGATGTCAGGTCACCGAACACCTCGAACAGCCATGGTGTAAGGTCACCGAACACCTCGAACAGCCATGATGTAAGGTCACCGAACACCTCGAACAGCCATGATGTAAGGTCACCGAACACCTCGAACAGCCATGATGTCATGTCACCGAACACCTCGAACAGCCATGATGTAAGGTCACCGAACACCTCGAACAGCCATGATGTAAGGTCACCGAACACCTCGAACAGCCATGATGTAAGGTCAGGCACCACGATAGTTGTGCTTAAATGTGTTCAAAATAGTTTACCTCCTTTTCTGTCTTGATTCACATTAACCTTTTGGTTCGTGTATCGTTTGGTTTACCAGAATATTTGAAATTTAATGAAATACACGGAAATGATACGTGATGGTAAGTTTCTCGAATTAGGCATACAACATTACGAGTAACTTTTTCAACGTTTATTTTGCTACATTTATCCAGTATACCAATCAAAATTATGAATGATTTTGCCAGTTAAGTAGATAGGAATAAGATGGAAACGTTATCGAGCTTCCATCACTAGCGCTCAGTGCCTTCATCAGGTAGTTAATCATACATCGTAGCCAAAAAGGGGATAGGCATACTTATATGTGTCGTACTGGTATTCGTCCGAATGCAAAATAAAATTTGCCGCTCAATCGGAAGCAAATTTTCCTCGACGAATTCGTGCTTTATGTAATGAGCCATTATTTCAATAATAATTCACGTTAACGTTTCTACAATATTTACTGTCGATTATTGCCGTTAATTGTGTATGTCTTCAGTGCCAATTCAGTAAAATGATGTAAAACACTGTTTCTCGGAATCAGCTTACTATGCTCAGTAGCACGAGCAACATACGGGTTTTGGGATGGGGTGATTTTTGGGGTGGAGTGATTCAATTTATAAAGAGAACCACCACAGCCAGCTTGTTATCAAACTGACCTTC
>JAXIVJ010015858.1:0-30410 GCA_036785665.1 Chirona hameri
TCTCTCTCTCTCTCTCTCTCTCTCTCTCTCTCTCTCTCTCTCTCTATATATATATATATATATATATATATATATATATATATATATATATATATACCTTAGGGGGGCGGGGTAATGTGCGCAACACAGCTTTTTTCCCACTCAATACTATATCTCAAGTACAGCGACCTCTGAATGTTACAAATTTGTTTTATGTGATAGCGATTGCATGTGACAATGATCATTGCATGTGGCAATGATCATTGTATGTGGCAATGACCATTGTATGTGGCAATGATCATTGCATGTGGCAATGATCATTGTATGTGGCAATGACCATTGTATGTGGCAATGATCACTGTATGTGGCAATGATCATTGTATGTGGCAATGATCATTGTATGTGGCAATGATCATTGTATGTGGCAATGATCATTGTATGTGGCAATAATCATTGTATGTGGCAATTATCATTATATGTGGCAATGATCATTGTATGTGGCAATGATCATTGTATGTGGCAATGACCATTGTATGTGGCAATGATCATTGTATGTGGCAATGATCATTGTATGTGGCAATGATCATTATATGTGGCAATGATCATTGTATGTGGCAGTGATCATTGTATGTGGAAATGATCATTGCATGTGGCAATGATCATTATATGTGGCAATGATCATTGCATGTGGCAATGATCATTGTATGTGGCAATGACCATTGTATGTGGCAATGATCATTGCATGTGGCAATGATCATTGTATGTGGCAATGACCATTGTATGTGGCAATGATCATTGTATGTGGCAATGATCATTGTATGTGGCAATGATCATTGTATGTGGCAATGACCATTGTATGTGGCAATGATCATTATATGTGGCAATGATCATTGTATGTGGCAATGATCATTGTATGTGGCAATAATCATTGTATGTGGCAATGATCATTGTATGTGGCAATGATCATTGTATGTGGCAATGATCGGCGTTCTCGTGTGACCATCGACATGTCACATACTTTAAGCCTCTTTTGTCGCCGATCTATCCAGACTTGTAACCCATTCAGCTGTCTCACGCAAAAATAATCCCCCGTCTCAAAAAAGTATCGCGGATGCAATAAAAAAAACTCAACAGCTCTGACATAGCTCATGTTTCGTAAATCTGTTTATTGGTAATTGGTCCTTAAGACTAAGGCAATATATATTTCGTTGTCCAAAAGACCTTGTCACACATTTCGGACTGACGTCGCAGCCGATACGCTCACTAGAGACTTCTCGCCTTCTGCGGGCATATCCCTCCACGGCAATCCTCCATGATAGCTAAATATCGCCAGATTCTCTCCAAAAACCATAAAGCAGTCGCGTAACATCAATATAGTCTGATTCAGCATCGCGTGGCCTACTGCTAGACCTTCCCAGTTATCTGACACCCTCTTCAGCGTCAGCGGAGGCTCCTGACGTCAGCGTCAGCAACGTCAGCGCCAGTGGAGGCTCCTTACGTCAGCGTCAGCAACGTCAACGCCAGTGGAGGCTCCTTACGTCAGCGTCAGCAACGTCAGCGCCAGTGGAGGCTGCTTAAATACACGCCACACGCACGTCCGTCTAGAAACAACACGCCAGGTCGCCCCGTCGACCTGAAATCATTGAGCACATGATCTGGAACTCGCTCGCTGTTCACCACACACACACACACACACAACTCTGTCGCCGTGCGCCGCAGCGCCGCACTGGCAGCCATCGCACCTCCATTCAGTGTTTTGATTCATTCTCTGCCGCTGTAGTCCCTCGTACAGGTTCCATTGCGGCTCATTTGGTTCGTTTCGTTTCCTCACCGTCACGCCCAGAGCATTTTGCTTGGGAACCACGGACGACAGCTTTACAGAGCTCACCCTCCAATCATTGCGCGAGCACATTCAGTTCTCTCCGCTGATTGGCTCACTGAGACCCGCCCGCCGCCTGATTCGCTGCAGCGGTCCATACTCCGCAGCGATTGGTCCTTCAACCACATCCTCGACGCTGATTGGCTGTACCAGCTC
This sequence comes from Chirona hameri, assembly GCA_036785665.1. Lineage (NCBI taxonomy): Eukaryota > Metazoa > Arthropoda > Thecostraca > Balanomorpha > Balanidae > Chirona > Chirona hameri. The sequence goes on from JAXIVJ010015858.1 coordinate 2,015, forward strand.
CACGCCTCGCTCTGATTGGCTACCGCGAGGCCTGGCCCTCCCTGACCTCCTCTGCAGCGCCCTTTGAAGGCCGATGTTTCTGCTCAATACTGATGTACTGTCGAATCAGACGCGAGATCTCGTGCGCGTTGTCCGACTGGATTCTGACCACCTTCTGCTGCATCAGGTTGCCATACTTCATGTCCAGGAAGAGGGTGCCCTCCTCGGTCTTCACCTTGCGCGTGGAGATGACCTCGGAGAAGGGGTAGCGAGCCAGAGTCTCCTGGAAGCACACATGGAGGAGGGGGTGGGGGTCAGCGTGTGGACGTCAGCTAGGGCCTAGGATAGTCTCGTGTGGCATAATATTAACCCTGAAGACAAGTTAAACATTGATAGTTCACCCTACTCAAGAGTCGCAACACATGAGAGTTCGTAGATACAAAGTAAATTCCTGTTCATTTTCCAATACTGCTTAAACACATAATTGTAGCACCACATTTAGTACGTTTTTGTCCGTGTACTGTACTGTTTATCGTGGTAGTTTCCAGAAGTGTCATTAGTGTATCAGTAGTATTTCAGTAGTGTCCCAGTAGTGTCCCAGTAGTATCTCAGCAGTATCCCAGTAGTGTATTAGTAGTGTATTAGTAGTGTCTCAATAGTGTATCAGTAGTAGTGTCTCAGTAGTAGTGGCTTAGTAGTAGTGTATCAGTATTAGTGTATCAGTAGTAGTGTCTCAGAGTAGTAGTGTCTCAGTAGTAGTGACTCAGTAGCAGTGTATCAGTAGTATTGTATCAGTAGAAGTATCTCAGTAGTAGTGTCTCAGAAGTAGTATCTCAATAGTAGTTCACAAGTAGTAGTTGCAGTAGTAGTGTCTCAGTAGTAGTGTCTCAGTAGTATTGTCTCAGTAGTATTGTCTCAGTAGTATTGTCTCAGTAGTATTGTCTCAGTAGTATTGTCTCAGTAGTATTGTCTCAGTAGTATTGTCTCAGTAGTATTGTCTCAGTAGTATTGTCTCAGTAGTAGTGTATCAGTAGTAGTGGCTCAGTAGTAGTAACTTAGTAGTAGTGTCTCAGTAGTAGTGTCTCAGTAGTATTGTCTCAGTAGTATTGACTCAGTAGTATTGCATCAGTAGTATTGTCTCAGTAGTATTGTCTCAGTAGTATTGTCTCAGTAGTAGTGTCTCAGTAGTAGTGTCTCAGTAGTAGTGTCTCAGTAGTAGTGTCTCAGTAGTAGTATCGGTAGTGTCCCGGTAGTGTATCAGTAGTGTCTCAGTAGTGTCTCTGTAGTTTCTCAGTAGTGTCTCAGTAGTTCCTCGGTAGAGTCTCGGCAGTGCGGAGGTACTCACGTGTGTGACGCTGTCGAGGAAGTGGACGCCACCTCGGTTCAGGGCCAGAATGTGGTCCACCGCCTCTCGACTCTCCGTCACTCGGCTCACGGCGAAGAAGGATGAGCCGAACAGGGGCCAGCGCTCCAGGATTTCTGTAGAGACAGACATACATACACACGGTCAGAGAAAACAGCAGCAGCAGACACGGACAGACACAAAGATACACGTTCACAGAAATAGGCAGCAGGAAATACACACAGACACACAAACACACACTGACACACTGACACACAGACACACAGACACACAGACACACAGACACACAGACACACAGACACACAGACACACAGACACACGGGTAGAGAAAACAACACCGTCAGATACAGACAGACATACGAGAACATGGTCAGAGGTGCAACGACAGCAGGAGACACGATGGATACTAACGGAAAGCCAACCAAGGCCACGGGCCGAAACAAACAAAAAGAAACCGATTTCAACTGTGTCCCAAATTTAAATATGCCTACATTTAGGTATATAGAAGGATTTTACACTGAAGCACACAAAAACATCCCCGTTTCCACCCACTCAACACTGTTCACCCGACTGCAGATCTCCCCCCCCCCCTCCCCTTCCTTACCGAGCACGGCCGCCTTGGCCTCCATGGGCGTCTTCTGCTGAACCTCGGTCCAGCTGTCCTGCACCATGTTCACCCACTGCGGCGGCTTGATGTCCCGCACCATCAGCGCCGCCTTCGGCAGCAGGTACTTGGTCTCCTTCATCGTCGGCATCGCCTTCATGTCGGCCGCGCGGTGCAGCAGCGCTGCCACGCGCGATATGTCGTACTGCCGGCAGAGACATCTAGTGAGCAAGTGGGAAAATAACCACGCGCGATATGTCGTACTGCCGGCAGAGACATCTATTGAGCGGACGGGAAAATAGCAGGAGGGGTTCTCCTTGTTTCTTTTTGTCTCGGTTGAAGTAGTGAGCCAAAGATGGCGGCTGAATGTTGCACGTCGTATCGTCATCGCTGTTATCTTACCATCACAGGCTCCTTCAGATCTTACATGCTCAAGTTTAGAAGCTTCTCTAGTGTTCATACATGCTGTAAACTTAATATTCCAATACACATTCATTTTTGTCTAAAACAATATAAGGCCAGGTTTACCTCTAGCGTCACCTTTGTTACTCCTGCTCAGCCCTTCGTCCAGGTGGCGCCACTCAGGCTTATAATCAAACACCGACACCGACTCCGGCTTCGACTCCGACTCCGACTCCGACTCCGACTCCGACTCGAACTCCGACTCCGAACGAAACTCACCACAACTTCCTCATGCAGCGTCTCGCCTGGCATGACCAGCAGCAGTCCCTCCAGGTAGTCGGGCGCGATCTGGTTAAACACCACCTCCACGTACAGAGGCGACTCGAGACGCAGCGGGAAGTACCACACCGAGCGGCAGAAGATCAGGTAGAATATCTGCCGGTAGATGGCAGCACCGCGGTGTCAGCCGGTACGGTATATAACAAATACGCCGCGGTGGCGGTACGGTACACATTAAACACGGTTACTGGGTGGCGACGACTGTTCTCTGAGCATATGCAGCTCACCAGTCATATGGAGATATGTAGGCTGGATTAGGAAAATACAAATGGAACATCTATTTCGATTTTCGAAACACATAGGCACGGTTCTACCAGACTTCCATAGAAAGCACGTCCGTGAAATATTGACTGGACTGTTGCGTTGCTTTGAAAGATACTATTCTCCGGTAGCCTAACACAAGTCACACATTCCAGAGCCAAATCGACTTTTTGGCAACAAAAGCACAGCCAATCATGGACCATCAACAAATATCATATCAGCCGGCTGCCACGGCGTGCCACCTCTCCCTCCGAGACCACCGTGCGTCACCACAGCCCAGCTAGTCTTAGAACCGGTGACCTTACCCATGCTTTCTAGTGCCTTGAAAGAACTGTCCTCTTCTAGGGCTGTTGGACTCGATGGTGTGCCGCTACTTGCATTGAAAAACTGTTTCGCTGTCTTAGGGCCTCACTTGCTTCATCTCGTCAACACTTCTGTCATCACTTGCGTCTTCCCAAGTGACTGGAAAATTGCCTCAGTTCTCCCTCTTCATAAATCTGGGCCTCGCGATGCTCCTGGCAATTTTAGGCCGATATCGATTTTATCAGTGTTGTCAAAATTATGCGAGAAGGTTGTATGTACGCAGTTGTCGGCGCATCTCGTTTCCCACAGCCTGTTGGCGCCTTCACAATACGCGTACAGGCCGTGCCACTCGACGGAGGATGCCGTGGTCGACGCTGTGGAATGGATGACGCGCCGGATCGACGCGGGACATGTCGTCGCCGTCACCTCCGTCGACCTTAGTAGAGCCTTTGACAGCGTTGACCACGGTGTCCTCCTGACCAAGCTACAGTGGTACGGCATCGATCCCCGATGGTTCCGGAGTTACCTCGATGGTCGGCTGCAGGTGGTGAGAGGCGGATCACTATCCCTTCCTTTATCCCACGGCGTCCCTCAGGGGTCCCTCGTGGGCCCACTCCTCTTCAGCATCTTCACGAACGATCTTGCATCGTACCTTCCTCACGGGCGTCTGGTGTCCTACGCAGACGACACCCAGCTCCTCGACTCTGCCCTCCCAGCACACCTATCCCTACTAAAATCCCGCCAGGACACCATCATTGCGGTCCAATCCTACTTCACTGCCAACTCCTTAAAGATGAACCCCACCAAGACCACGCTCCTCCTTGTCGGTACTCCTCAAGCCCTTAAAAAGACTCCATCCTTTCAGCTCAACATCTCAAACCACACACTCAATCCCTTGCCGTCCGTGAAGATGCTGGGGGTCACCATGGACCGTAACTTGTCCTGGGAGGAGCACATTTCCAATTTAGTCAAAAAGTGCAACTCCATCCTGTTCTGTCTGTATAAAATTCGTCACCACCTCACACCCGAGACCCGCCAACTCCTAATCCAGACACACATGTTCCCCCACATACTGTACTGCCTCTCCGTCTGGGGCGGGGCCGCTGACTGCCACCTCAGCCGGGTATAAAAGGTGATAAATTTCGCGGCAAGGATCGTCTCGGGTGCGCGGGGTCGTGATCATATCTCACCGATCGTGGAGTCGCTAGGCTGGCGGGGTATACGCGACCTCGTTGGGCGCCGCGACTGTATCGGCGTCTACAGAGCCTTAAACGATCCCCGCGCCCCGGCAGCGGTCCGATCGCTATTCATCCCTCGCACCGCTGTGAGTGAGCGCCTCACGCGGGCCGCGGTGGCTGGTGCTCTAGAACTGCCCGCTTTCCGGCTATCCATGTCGCGCAGGGCTTTTTCCTATAGGGCGGCCTCGTCTTGGAACCACCTGACGCCGGCCGTTATGGCCTCCCGGAGCCTCGCCGTGCTAAAATCCCAACTCGAAAATTGTGACGACGGTGTGTGAAAGCTTGAATTCGTTCGTTTTATTAACATAGTTACCACGATTTCTTGTGTGTGTGCGATGCGTGTTTTAAATTGTCTGTCGTGTTTTTCGTTTGTATCGCCCAACTTGTATCCTTTTCACTCGAATCGAACATTAAGCCATTTATATGGAATGATTCGCAAATACATGAACAAATCGTAGACCACAAACTAATCGTATCGACTAATCAATGATGGTATATCACACAAATCAGTAGAATGCCCCAGACCTTTAGGAGAATCACCTCCCTCCCCCCTCCTTCTGCCAGATATGTGCTTCTCCCCTCCCTGAGCCTATCCTAGTTTTATCCTGCCTATCCTGAGCTTGCCTTCGCACCGGCCAGCAGCGCCACCCACCTGCTCGTTCTTCTGGAGCTCGGTGGTGACGTCCAGGATGTACTCCTCCCTGGCCAACGGCATGGTGAACGTGTCACCCTCGACGATGCAGTACAAGCTGAACTCTTCCATCTCCTCACGGGAGCGTATCTTGATCACCGAACAGATGTCCTCGATGATGTCCTGCGGAGGGGGGGGGACGATGTGACGCCGAGGCAGTGGTGGTGACGGGAATACGGATAATGACGAAAAGTAGACAACAAGTCAAAACGATGACCAGTATTACAGGCGGATATATAACAGAGGACAATGGTATTGATATGGCACACGTAGATACAGAATGCTATTGAGCTAAAAATGGGAACAGCTTTTCGTTCGGTTGTTCCAATTTAAACTCGATACCGTATAGCTGCCCTGGTACCACACTGGCACCAATGGACCAGATACCCATTGTAGCGAGTACCTCTCTGTTCCTGTACCCCACTATTCCGAGTCCACCGTTGTCCCTAGTCACTGGTACCCCGTTGTCCCGGTACCCTGTTGTCCCTGGTACCCTGTTATCCTTGGTACCCCGTTGTCCCTGTTATCCCACTCTCCCTGGTACCCCATTGTCCCTGGTACCCCATTGTCCCTGGTACCCCATTGTCCCCGGTACCCCGTTGTCCCTGTTACCCCAATCTCCCTGGTACCTCGCTGTCCCGGTACCCCGTTGCCCCGGTACCCCACTCTCCCTGTACCCCGTTGTCCCGGTACCCCGTTGTCCCGGTACCCCACTCTCCCCGGTACCCCATTGTCCCTGGTACCCTGTTGTCCCGGTACCCTGTTGTCCCGGTACCCTGTTGTCCCCTGTACCCCTGCCCGGCCATACCTGCACCACACTGGTGCTCTTGGTGTTGATGACCCTCTCTGTGCCGCCCGGCAGACGGTAGATCTGACGTTTGGAGTTCCTCCCGGCTGTGATGGCCGTGATCTCCTCGATGCTAGGCACGTTCTTACGGCCGCCGAAACGGAACGTCTTGCGCAGGTTCTGCAAGCACACCATGGCCGTTCCTGCGGGGAAAGTAGGGGGGGGGAGAGGTCGGTTAGAGTAGGTGACAGTAGCAGTAGGGGGAAACAGACATTCAACGTACTTTTAGTTGATTGGTGGTTACCAAATGGACGGCGAAAGTGGGCGAAGAACAGCAAATTATAAATATATGCACAAGCACATGAAATACTATTTGTTTTGTCAATAGTTGTAGTGGCGAGCAACTTCAGACTATTCGGTAGACTATGTAATAGTGAGATACCCAATAATTGACAAACCAGAAATGTTCCCTAGTTTTCTACTGTGTTTTCCTATAATTTTTCGCCAAACCAGTATCGGACTATGCATACAACTGATAAGCAGTATCTGAACAAGAACCACTGACCTCCAATCCAGAAAAAAAAATCATAAAGTGCCGGTCCAAAACTAAGTTCGCGTCACGCCTCTAGAATACCTGCCTCGGCCACCAGCGAAATACTGCTACCGTGTTCCGCCACTAGATGTCAGCAGCATCGCACTAACCATGATAGGCGCGTCGTTTGTCGTAGGCGGCCGTCTCCAGGTATTTGAAGAGGTAGGGCCGTAGTCCGTCGGAGCAGGTGAAGTAGGCGGCCACAATACTGAAGAGGCGCCAGCCACGCTGGCAGGAGTCCTGCTGGGAGGACTTGTTGCTGGTGGTCTGCCGCATCAGCTGGCAGTACACCTCATCCCGGAGAGGTACCGCCCGGTGGCAGGCCTGGGACGAGACAGGGGTTAAATGGTGGTCTACTTCATCCCGGAGAGGTACCGCCCGGTGGCAGGCCTGGGACGAGACAGGGGTTAAATGGTGGTCTACTTCATCCCGGAGAGGTACCGCCCGGTGGCAGGCCTGGGACGAGACAGGGGTTAAACGGTGTCTACCACATCGAGTAGAGGTGGAACACATTGGCAGGCCTGTAGAAAACGGGGGTTGGATGGTGGTTTACCTCACCGAGAAGAGGTAACGCCCAGCCTGGGGAAACGAGGGTTGGATGGTGGTCTACCTCACTGAGAAGAGGTGGATGGCAATGACAGGCCAGAGGGAGACAGCCGTCAGCTGGAGGGCTATCACAACCAGTAGAGGTGGATAACGGTGGAACTTCTAGGGGGAGGAGCTGCTATGGATCATACGGTGGGGTTAAAGGGGTGGTTTGCTGCCAAGGTATGCGAGAGGATTTAACGGTGGGGGTTTTAACCTACTGACACAGAGTTCCAGCCCCAGGAGGAATGCGCCACAAGGTCGATTGACAAGCAGTTGAAAGAAGGTCGATCTGGTATTTCGCAATAAAATATCAATAAATACTGGCATAATATAAACCACATATCCATGCACACAACACAAGCTATGATGTATTGCAACAGTTTACAAATAGCCCGAAGTATATTGATGCCATTCTTCGGTTAACTTTCTAGCCTGTCAACGCGGTTGACCTGTCTATCGGGTCTCTGGAACATCTTTTTACCGTCGTCAAAGGCTCGCCATTAGCATGCGCTTTCCCGACCGGACCGGTCACCGGGCCGGCACGTTTTTGTTCAGACAAACACTGGGATAAGACAGGTCTAGTGGGCGGCGACGTTAACTACGACCTCTATCACACACCACCGAGTGGGCGGCGACGTTAACTACGACCTCTATCACACACTATCGAGAAGCTTGAGAGAGTGGGTCACGATGTAAGACCTCATTGACACGCACCATTGTTTACATCCTCGGAAAACAATCACCGTTACCGGAACTCCAACTGGCGTCTGTGTAATCACTGGCACGTTAGAAAGCCTATCAACACGTCCTACTCTTAACATTCTAAAAAAAAACAATCACCCCGGCGGGAACCGAACCCACGCCCCTCCACTTACCATCAGTATGGTGTAGACGCAGTCCACTTCTGACGTGTCCTTGGCCATGGGCTGGTCTCCCATGTAGCGTTGGATGGAGAGGAAGCAGTCCAGTGCCTGTTTGTTCATCTCGCCCGATTCGAGCTTCATGTGGGAGGAGCCCCGATCTCCGGACTCCAGCTTCAGCAGGGAGGCCTGAAGCGGCTGGTTGGTCCACTTGACCATTTCCACCTGCGGATACAGTAGGTGTGGTCGTACCGAATATGGTGAAAATTGTGACTAGTTTGATTCCAGGCCGTAGTCTTCCCCGTATAAACCCTAAGGCTGTAGGGGTTGACTTGGTGACTGCTTTTATTCCACGTTTATGTGGACTTACGCCATGTGTGAACTTCTATAAGTGTGTTTACATTTGTCTATTTAATTCGATCGTCATGCCAGTTAGATAACTTTCTGTCATACCTTACCGGCATACCTTGTGCCACTTATCCTGCGAATTAGAAAATGAGGAAGGGTCTTAAATCAGTCTCGCTAAAACAAATGTCTTTGGCCTGCTCGCAATAAGAGCACAGACGCGTGACTTTGACCTCTGCCCTCCAGTGACAGGTCTATCTGAGCGCGATCACGTGACTGACCTGCTCCCGCCAGGTCCAGTCCTCCTTGCCCTTCTTTTTCCCCTTCTTCTTCTCCACCTTGATAGTGCCGGTAATCTCGCCGTCCTCGCTTCGCAGCATGTTGTACCTGGACGCACGGTCATGGCATTGTAGTTACCTGAACGTGCTGTGTTTGTATGACAGGATGGCATTGTAGTTACCTGATCGTGTTGTGTGTATATGACAGGATGGCATTGTGGTTACCTGATCACGTTGTGTTTATATGACAGGATGGCATTGTAGTTACCTTAACGTGCTGTGTTTATATGACAGGATGGCATTGTAGTTACCTGATCGTGTTGTGTTTGTATGACAGGTTGTACGTATTTTAGTGTCGAATATTCGACTATACTCCAAAAGCATAGGCAAAACTATTATTTGTTAGGCATAATACTGAAATTCAATCATCAGTAAATACAAACAAAATGTTTTGTTATGGTCTTTCATCTGACATTCTTTTTATAGGCAATAACTTTATTTTAAATGCTGGCATAATATGTGACCTTTTCTACAAAAAAACTATTTCACTTCACAAAGACAGCTCATGCCATTGACAAATGACATAAAATATAAAATGTTACGCCAGCACCCAGATTCAAACCCTGATCCTGGCATAACTCACTTCTCCTCGGCATCGCGGAAGTGGAGCATCGCGTACTGCAGCAGCGAGTGTTTCCCGTCATCCTGGGCGGGCTTCGCGTCAACTCCCGGGCTGTGATTGGCTGCCTCGACGCCAGCCGGGCTGTGATTGGACAGTTCGCTGTCGGACTCGGCCTCGACCCTGACATCGTCCAATGGCCGCTCGGACCAAGGGTCAGCTGACTCGGGCGGAGACTCCGCCCCCACCGCCGCCGCGTGGCCGTTACCGTTCGTGATAGAGATCTGAAAATGCAAGGATCATGGAGTCAGTTTCGGGAATCACGTCCCGTAATTCAACTCAACGAACCTTTTTTCTTCTAATAATTATAGGTTTACGAGCCCTAAAAGTTTTACCGTTAAGGGTTCTGAGCATATCCAAGCAGCAGGAAATCAACATTTGTGTCCAGCTTTTTCAGAAGCTCACGGGGCAGTGAGTGCATTCCCAGAATACACATACAATCATGCTATTCCTACGCCAGCCATCAACTGGGTAAACCTGGCCAACGTATTCCCACACTCCGTACAATAGCACATCCATATTTGGGCATTGCTATAACACCACCTCTCACTCCTCAGCCCTCTCTCTCCAGCCGGGCGACATGTCGGACCCCACGCGACACCCCAACTCCAGCCTACATCGCGGCTCGTCTATCCTCGCCCCACGAGCCTCGCCGTGAGCCTAATCAGCCTATAGGCTATAGGCTGCGGTGTATACACCGCAGAGCCCAGCTACTCCCTCGTCGTGGGCCTCACGGTCCGGCTCTCCGAGTCTGCCGTATGCCGGACGACCTGCCCGGGATTCCCCGCCTCCCGTCCGGTCGTGCATCGCTGCCTGCTGGCCTCACGTTTCTCAGCTCAGCGAGCGGCAGACGGCAGGCGCGGCTGCGAGCGAGCAGCAGCGAGAGGACGGCAGGCGCGGTCCGTATGCAGTTATGCGTCATTTGGTTGGACTGTGGCACCGTCCTCCTCGCAGTGTTAGACAGACTGGGCAGAATATTAAGCCCGAGGAACTCCTGGGTACCTCTCCTGGCACTCCGAGGCACTCCTGGGTACCTATTCATGGGTGGCGGTGCATTACACAAATGTCCAGGTCGGACGATCACCGCTTTGGAATGGGTTACTTTTTATTATACATGTGGTCATTGAAGACATTTCAGGAAGTGGATCATCTCGGCCATTAGTTGTTTTTCGACGATAATTAAATATGAATGATACCTAATAACAGAACGAATATACTACACTAGATATGAAGTCTGACGGATGCCTAATAGGTATACAGTTTTCTCCGAAGTTTTAGCACCAATATCTGCAATGTATGACGTGTCATAATAATTGTGGCCCAGCGCGTGCTGCAAAGTTTGGAGAACAAGAGTCAGCAAGCACTTCTCTAGTTTGTCCGTTTCAGCGGAATGCAGGTGCCACAAACGTTTACAGTCTGTCACCAGTAAAGCTTTTCTCGAATCTAGGGCTTTTCTAGGGTATTTTCCGCAAGCGGATCACAAAGAACCGTGGTCGGAAACCACAATGCAGATACGATTGATGGCTTGTATGTATGTTCCCGAGTGTAAACAGTGTTAAACCTGGTACAGTTTGGCACAGTTTGGCACAGTTTGGCACAGTTTAACACAGTGTCGGACTACACATTCCCACGGCGCATCGCCGAGTGGCTGGTCAGCGTATGCAAAACGACGCTCTTAGAAGCCTATGAAGTCCAACGGAGGAGAACTAACGAGGCAAAACATACTTTTCACTCACTCGCAGGACGAAAATATGGGTCGTCGCAACACAATTCACCCGTGCAATGATTATTTATGGCCCGAAATCTGCGCCATGATTACCGTGTGTTCAGTAATGCGACTGCGATTATTTCCGCCAGGTAAAGTTAGTTACTGGCAACATGATTTATCACCTAGTAGGTTTCAACGATTAACTCATTTACATTCCGAATGTTCTTTGTTGCACGTTCCTATGAGGTTGAATGAAGGTGGTCGCTATCTAGTAAAAACACTAAATTATAAAAAGAGCGAATATGAACACATATTATATTCGTGCTTTCGAATACGAATATTCGATCAAGTATGTCGGTATTAATAGCCTTTCGTCATTTCCTATTTCATAAAGAACACGGATGTATACTCTAATATATCACAATAACCATACAACCTTGACTGCAATAACCATACAACCTTGACTGGTAAAACTGATAAAACCCCTAAACTGTGGTACATCAATCCTTTAAACGTTCTTGTAATAATCATCTTATTACACACGTACGATGAGTACCGTTTTGATACTTTCATTCAAATATCAAACATTTGGTAACAAACATTCGCTCAACGCACATCTTATCTAAGTCACTACACGATCGCTGGCTCACTCTACTCTATGTTGTTTGCACACCTCCGACAATTGCTGGCATACTGAAGCACGCCTAACACCATCCCCGGCCGAAGAGGCTCCCCCCCCCCTCTCCATCCCCGGCCAAAGAGGCTCCCCATCCCCAGCCGAAGAGGCTCCCCGACCCCCCCCCCCCATCCCCGGCCGAAGAGGCTCCCCGACCCCCCCCCCCCCATCCCCGGCCGAAGAGGCTCCCGAGTCAGAACAGCACCTGCCATCAACACCATGTGACGGCAAATCTCACGTTTCGCTCTGACCACCGCTAGCCGGCCCCATCCGCCGAGGAAATGGCCCGTGCAAGAAAACAAGCAGACCGGCCATCTGGTGCGAAAGCCAGCCTGTTCTGCCACGCAGCCGTGTCGGAGACTCTACAACGGCCGTATGGAGTCACGATGTACAATGCTGTTGCAACTCGAGGCGCAGTAACGCGGTGCACAACGCTGTCGCAGCGAGACGCCGTAACGCGGCTTACGGAGGGCGTGGCGAAGATTGAACGAGGTAGAAAATCAACTTTGTGTACTTCCGGAACGCTGGACCGATAATGTGCTTCGGTGATTTGATTGGAGAGTCCTATTTTTAAAGCTGCATCGCGTGCCAAAACTGGTTCGGGCAGTATGTGACGCAGTTTTGTATTTCACTATACACCTTTGGAAGGTATCGACACTTTAAAAGCAAGGGTGTCATAAAAAGCGGAAACCACGAATGAAGATGCTATCGAAACCAAAGGCCATAAAACCTGCACTACCAAAGGCGGGGTGAACGTTCCAGCATATACAGGTTTAGGTACAATAACGGGGTCAGGCAACCGTACCCGTTCCATCCGTTATTGGAGCTCCTCCAAAAAGTGGGTGGGACAAGACGACGGTTCCATACCTGAAAAGTGCTTGTTTGCAGCTTGGCGTGTTAAAATAGTCTTCTTAACATAAGAATGCCTTCAATTATAACTAGTAGTCGGGGCCTAACATGGGGTTAATGGGAAAAATCCCCACCAACTGAATATAAATCTTAACACTCGTATTCCAGCCCAGCTTTCGCACGACCAAATACCAACAGACCAGCCTAGTCAGCAAACTATGCAGTCAGCTGTAGCGTCCAATCAAAGAAACAAACGACCCAGTCTGTACTATTCAATCAAATAAGCACACGAAGACAACCCAGGTCAACGACCCGTGCAGTCCAGCGACCATGCATATAGAGATGCATATTGTAAACACAAACCTCAAATAACCGAGTAGCTGAGTACCTTCGCACGACAGCGCTATTCCCTTAGTCGTCGTTGCAGTCCCTGAGTTATATTTTTATAGCCCATAATGCAGTCCCCAGTGTTATTCTTCTAGCCAATAATGCAGTTCCCATCATGGTGTTATTCTTCTTGCTAGCCTATGATGCAGCCGCCATGATGGCGTTATTCTTCTAGCCTATGATGCAGTCTAAGGTGTTATTCTTCTAGCCCATAATGCAGTTCCCATCAAGGTGTTATTCTTCTTGCTAGCCTATGATGCAGCCGCCATGATGGCGTTATTCTTCTAGCCTATGATGCAGTCCAAGGTGTTATTCTTCTAGCCTATGATGCAGTCCAAGGTGTTATTCTTCTGGCCTATGATGCAGTCCAAGGTGTTATTCTTCTAGCCTATGTTGCAGTCTAAGGTGTTATTCTTCTAGCCTATGATGCAGTCCAAGGTGTTATTCTTCTAGCCTATGATGCAGTCCAAGGTGTTATTCTTCTAGCCTATGATGCAGTCCAAGGTGTTATTCTTCTAGCCTATGATGCAGTCCAAGGTGTTATTCTTCTAGCCTATGATGCAGTCTAAGGTGTTATTCTTCTAGCCCATAATGCAGTCCCCAGTGTTTTTTCTCCTAGCCCCTAATGAAGTAACCCCGGATAACGAGATATCATAAGATTGCTGCCCACCGTAACAAAACATCTCTATCTGGGCTTACATTCAGCACACTTCCCTCTCATCAATCATCGTTCACGCTTTATCACCTCCTCTAATCGACATCATCGGAAGATTTAATGCATCACACCTTTCTCCACATTTTTTCTTTCTTTCTAACCGCCTTTTTTTTGCACATGACTGGCAGGTTTACCAGTCTGTCATCTGCTTCAGCGTAACAGTTGCTGCTCCACGGTATGATCTGCTCTCTTTGCTTCGCGTGAAATCTCTGCCCGTATGCCATCCATCTGGCCGCAAATCTCTACCGTCTGGCGACATGACCTCAATATCCCCAGTCTGGCGACATATCACCGGAAATCTTCATGTCCGGAGACATGCGTGCTCCATGGAGCGAACCGGCGCTCCACGTGCCCGTCTGAGAAGAAGGCACACTGGCCCGACTGCAACATAAATGCAACCTAAAATAACTGCATATCTGCAACCTGCAACCTAAATAAACCTTCCGGTCAATACATTCCAATGCGTATTCTTTGTTGAACGTACTCGATATAAATTATCAGGGAAGTACTGTCATCAGGTTGGTGGCTCACCGACGTGCCAAGTCACAGATACACATCGGAAAGTAGCTGACAACAAAAAGCTAAAAAGTACTTCCTTCATATTGGTGACTCCCCAACGCACAAAGTGGCAACTAAACATTGGTAAATATCTGATAAAGCTCTCTTGAAACTGATAAATTAATCGGTAAAAAGATATGGTAAATACATCCACCTCACACATACAGCTCTGATGTAGCATACTACCACACATGTCTTGCGCCTACCGCTACCGACTGCCCCGGGACCCCAGCAAAGGCTCCCTGGTCCCGCCTCTCACCTGCCCCGGGACCCCAGCAAAGGCTCCCTGGTCCCGCCTCTCACCTGCCCCGGGACCCCAGCAAAGGCTCCCTGGTCCCGCCTCTCACCTGCCCCGGGACTCCAGCAAAGGCTCCCTGGTCCCGCCTCTCACCTGCCCCGGGACCCCATCAAAGACTCCCTGGTCCCGCCTCTCACCTGCCCCGGGACCCCAGCAAAGGCTCCCTGGTCCCGCCTCTCACCTGTCCCGGGACCCCAGCAAAGGCTCCCTGGTCCCGCCTCTCACCTGCCCCGGGACCCCAGCAAAGGCTCCCTGGTCCCGCCTCTCACCTCATTACTCTTGAAACGTGTCCTCACGACATCCCTCAGCTGCGGAATTCGGTACCGAAGTGCCTCCAGAGCCGACCGACGGATCCGGAACACCCTCTCACGCCTCGGCTTCTCCTCCTCTTCACTCTTCTCTTCCACAGCCTCATTCTGAGTCTCCTTTGCCTCCTTTGTCTCCTGAGTGTCTTGTGTCTCCTCCGTAACCTCCGGCTCCTGAGAGACCGGCGGTGACTCAGCGGGGCTTTCAGCGGCAGGTGGGCGCGCCCATTTTCCTGGCACCATGCAGGGCAGTGCTCCGGGCAGCTCCGTAGGGCGCCGGCCGGCCCAGAGCTCCTCACTGATCGACTCATACAGAGCCTGCTTGAGCGCCACGCTGCCCAACGGAATCTCTGTGTCCAGACGGGACCGCGAAGACTCCGGAAGATCCGTTGGAGGGGCGGGGGTCGACGCCTTCTCGGCTCGGGCTAGCGCAGGCGAGGCGGCGGTGGCGGCGGCGGTGGCGGCCACGGCGGTGGCGGCCACGGCAGCGGCGGTAGCGGCGGCGACGGCGACCGCTGGAGTGGCGCCCGCGGTGGTGGCGGCAGCGGCGGCGGCGGCGGCGATGGTGGCAGTGGCGGTGACCGAGGCGGTGGTGTCACAGTGAGCAGCAGACACTGGCAGTACCTCATAGATCTGCTCCTGAGAGTCAGCTTCCACGACGGCATCCACAGCGTCTTTTTCCGGCGGAGGCGCATCCACAGCGTCTGTTTCCGGCGGAGGCGCATCCACAGCGTCTGTTTCCGGCGGAGGCGTCTGTTGCATCTGATGTACCTTCTGCGGCGGCGCTGGCGGCTGCGGCGGAGGCGGCGTATTGGTGGCTCTGTCAGCCGTCTTCGCTGGTCCGGCTTCGGAGCTCTTGGCCGTCTCCGAGTCAGGCGGTGGAAGACGCTGACGTCGAGGAGGCTTCTCTCGCCGCGGAGGAATTGCGGAGGAATTGACGGGGACATGAGCGGGGATGGGAGGAGGGGGACTGGGAGCGCGGACTCGCGCGGTGGGGCCAGTACAGGGGGAAGGGGATGGCGCAGGAGCGGGACTGTGCGCCGGGAGACGAACAGGAACAGGAGATACAGAAGCAGCATCAGCAGCAGGAGGCGGGGAGGGAGCAGGTGGGCGAGGCACAGTCAGCGACGCACCAGGAGCAGGGGACGGAGCGGGTGACGGGGCTGGGGGACGAGATGGCGCTTGCGTGCCATCCGATTCTTCGGGACCTCCCGCTGGAGTTGGATCAGGCGACGGAGTCGGGGCGGAAGGCGGAGGAGGCACCACAGAAGACGTAGGCACAGCAGGAACCGCTCCAGACGCAGTCTGTGAACCCACTGGAATAGATGACGCAGACTCCGTCCCAACAGCGATGGACTCATAATCGGAGCTATCTCCGAAGTAACGCATCTGATCGGAGTAGACGCGTCCAGCCGCGCGGCCTCGGCTCCGGTCCTTTGGGAACTTCACCACTTGAGCGTCCCGCCAGTTGCGCTGTTTCGGCACGGCGCCAGTGCTAGGTCCCGGGGCGTAACGTGAGAAGCTGGCAGAGCTTCGTGGACGGGCATCCTGCTCGTTCTCCTCGTCGTGATTAGTAGCGGTTTCAGCGCTGGCTTCGTGGCCATTTGATTGGCTGTGAGGCTGTGGTGATGAACGGCGCGAGCTGGAGGAGAGATTATCCTGGGGAGGTGGAGAATAGGAGGAGGCGTTCTCATCGGGAGGGGAGCTCGTGTTTAGAGGATGCGAGTTTGCCGACCTAGTGGGTGACACGGGAGGGGACGGCGGCTTCAAGTCCGGAACCTCTTCCGGTTTCAGTTCCGGTGTTGTTTCCGAAGTTGTTTCCGGTGTTATTTCCGATGTTGTTTCCTGTGTCGCTTCCGGCTCCGTGCCCCGTGCCATTTCCACCGTCGATTTATCCGCCATTTCTGCTTTGCCCACAGCCGAATCATCGATAGATACAGACGATTCCTCCACAGAAGCTCGCACGTCAGCCTCAGAACCTGGTGCATGACCTGCCCTTACATCATCTTGCACAGCCTTTTGATCTTCCTCACCATCGCTCTCAGTTACTGTTGGAGGGTCCGATGGGGCTGGGGAAGGCGCGCGTGGTTTCACTGACCCGACTGGTGACGGCCTCCTAACCGGAGACTGCCGCATTAGCGTCTGATCCACTCCGCACTTATTCTCAGCGAGGACGTCCTCGCCACCCACACCCTCATCAGCCTCCTCGTCCGCCTCTTGGATCACCTCCGGTTGACGTACGCGGCGCGTCTTCCTGGTGAAGGTGCCCCGGTTCTTGCGCGGCAGGACGGGCTCGACGGTGATGCCGTTCTCTACATATGTGATGCGCCGCTGTCCATCCTCGATACTCGTCACCTCGACGAAGTGCGTCACAGCCTGTGGCTTCGGGTGCCGCGATTGGGATACATCAGTTGCACCTCCTTGGTCGCCTCTCATCGCGCTGGATACGCGCGGAAGAAGCGGGAGAGCGGCCGAAGGAGACGCCACCGGCAAAGCGTAGATGTCTTCGCCGTTTGCGTCGCCTTCTGAGTGGTCGGTGCCAGTTGGATAATCGGGTTTTGGCTCTTCCGCCGGTGGTTGAGAGGCCCCGGAAGCGGGGGCCACTGGGTCCAGCGAAGGGATACAGTCCTCAAGACTGTCATTTAACGTCATTTCCACGTCGCTGTCGTTGTCCCAGGAGTCTGGCTGCTCGGATACGGTGTCGATTCCAGCACCATTCGAGACGTAGTTCAACCAGTTAGAGGACGAATCTTCCTTTCCGTTTACTTCGCTGCCATTCGTTTCTGGTGTGGATCTGTATCCACCTGTGCCACCGCTCGCCCACACGTTAGTCATAGGTGACGGTCCTCGGGAGTGTTCAGGTTGACCCTCGTGTCTCTTACGCTCTTCAGCTTCGTCAGTCACGATTTTCGAGTCATCGAGCACATCGTAGTCGACTGGAGGCGTTTTGGCTCTGGGCTTTCTGATTGACTCGACATCACTGTAGTCAACGGGAGGCGTTTTTGCCCTGGGCTTTTTCAGTGACTCGCCGGTAGTCTCGCTGTAATCGACTGGAGGTGTTTTGGCCCTGGGCTTTCTCAGTGAGCCGATGTCACTGTAGTCAACTGGGGGTGCTTTTGCTCTGGGTTTCCTCACCGTGCCGGCATCACGAATGATGTCGTTCTTTTCAGAGACTGATGCCGATTGCTTTCGTCTCAGGGAGCCAGCATAAGGGCTGTTGGACTCCTCCCGGCTACTGTGTATAGGGTCACGTCTCAGGGAGCCAGCATAAGGGCTTTTAGACTCCTCCCGGCTACTGTGTATAGTGTCACGTCTCAAAGAGTCAGTATCACGGGGACTTTTTGAACCCTCTCGACTAGGACCATCATTTATTTTAATTCCGTCTACATTACTGGGACTCGTCGAACATTCACGAGTGGACAGAACACCATTCCTTTTCAATGAACCAACCTCACGGGGACTGGTCGACCCTTCGCGGCTTGGCGTACGCTTGTCCTTTTTCAGTGAATCAACTCCAGGAGGACTGTTTGATCCATCACGGCTCCATAAAGCTCGATTTGTTTTTGGTGAAGCAGCTTCGTGAGAACCCCTCGGACCTTCGTGACTTGGGCTCGCCTTATCTTGTTTCGGTAAGCCGGAATCTTGATAACTTTTCATTCTAGCGCCACCTAACTCTTTACCGTTCCTGTTCAATGAGCCGTTGCTATGGTGACTGTTTGAAACGTCACACTCCGGTTCCACTCCATTTATTTTGGACATATCAACGTCATGAGGGCTCTTCGACCCCTCTCGACTTGTCACAGCCTGCCCTCCTTTCAGCACCCTACTCTCACGAGGACTGCTCGTCCTCTCCTCGCCGTCTGTATTCTGTCTTGCCGCCATCTTCTCCTTGTCTTCAGCAGCCTCCCGACTTGCCGCCGCCGCCGTCGCTCCGGGCGTCTTCTCGGGTGAAACAGACCTCCTGTCCGGGGTTCCTGGCGTGGACGACCTGCTACCGCCCGTGTTCTGACTCCCTCCTGGCGTCCGCTTCCGTATCGAGCCCCTCTCAGGCGTGCTGGAACGCACCAGGAGGGACGCTAGGGACCGGTAGTCACCTCTCTCCGGACTGGTAGAACTCGGCCCCGCCAGAGAGCTCACCACGCGTGGCACCGCCTCACGGTCGGGCGTATCGGCGCGGCCGGCTGGCGAGCTTGAGAGCGCCCTCTTCGGGGTGCAAGGCCGGCTGGCGCGCGGTGACAGGCTCACCTGCATGCCTTGGAAGGCGGTGCCAGTGCGGTTCAGTCTCGCCGCCGCCGACAACGACGCCGTCACCGCCGCCAACGTCGAGCCCGACGTGGCTCCGCCGGCTCCGACGCCATTTCCGTTCACGCCGAAGAGGTACCTCGATGCTACCGCCTCACCTGCGCCGCTACCCCTTCCCTCCTGCGATGCTACCCCGCCTCCACCTGCGCCGATGCCGTTCGTCGGACGTGAGACTCCACTGGCGCCGGCATCTGCCTCGCGGCCGACGCCGACGCCTCGCGGCGAGACCGGAGACTTTTCACGAGAGTCAGCCGACTCGGGCGTGCGGTCGCGCGAGGCGAGGCTCGTGGCGCGGCTCGCTGCCTCGGATTCGGAGCGATAATGGCGCTCGTCATCTCCCGAGTTGTCGTCGCTCTCCTTCAGCGCGGAAAGGCGCTCACTGAGCTTCTTGCGCAGCGTGTTGCTCACTTCACCCCAGTTCTTGTTGTAGGAGAACTGGTGAGTGCGCCCGCTTCGTACCGGCTGCAGCTGAGGCTTTGCGTCACCATTTCCGCCGCTTCCACTGTGCATCTTGAAACTGATGTAGCGTTTCGATTGGTAGAGCCCGCCGCCACCTCCTCCGCCGCCGGTACCGGCAGGGTCTCCCGCATGCAGAGTCACGATGTCCGGCATGGCTGAGATGTGGAGTTAGACGCCCGAAAAGCGCGCGCGACAGAAGTATGCTTCCATTCCAAGTCTGCCAGTGACGTGGTTAGCCCTCTGGCGTATCCCGAAACGTAATCAGTATTTCACATTTGTCAAAGTTTTTCTCTTCTTTTAATCACAGTGCACCAAGGCCAGCAGGAGGTTGAAGGACAGGAAGCCCTGTGACGTAGTCGTCCGTCATTTACCCAAGTTTGTACCTCTACGACACAGACCACCAAAGGAGAATCACTCAATGTCCTCTCCCGTTTGCCCAGTTCCGGTCCACTGCAAAGTCTATCACACCGACGTTCCACCGGCAGCACACAGCGGGTAGCCTGCAGAGCGCACGCGCGGCGCGTCCACCTCCGTCGAGCGTCGGCCGCCTACTGACCCGTCGACGCTCGGACGGCGACCGTCTGGCCGACGACGTACCGCCTCTGGCACGGCGACCACGCACACCCGGCCGGCAGCCGAGCCGACGAGGTACAGGCTCTGACATGGTAGCCACGATTTGTCATGGATGATGGAGATATCGTGGAGTCTTAATTCAACACCAGGCTGATGTGTTGGTTGTGCATTATTGCCAATTGCACGCGTTCAGTAGGTGATTGCCGTCAGTTAGAAGGCGGCTCAAACCCCAAATCGCACAACAACGTCATGTTAGTGTACTATTATTAAGACATAAGTAAGCCTTTTCCCTGATGATTGCAGGAATATATTCCGCAAGCCAACTGCATCGTTAATGGTCTCTAACCTGTGAAACGTTTGAGTTGAGAAATTGCAACAATAACCCATAATATTCCCCTGGGATGCCGAATATCAACGTCGCTCAGATAACGACGCTGCGCAAAGCAAAAATAATTAACACCATTGCTGATTCGTTTGTATCATTTTTATTTTTGCTCAGCAAACTGTCAGGTATATTTAGAACAAATACTTGTACACATAGGTGTAAGCGTTCATTTAAGCACCGGAACGAACGAGCGCCAATTGCTCTGGTCGCCTTGCTTCTAATGTGGCCACCGGCTGGTGTCTTCTTTTCCGATCGTGACAGCAGACTGCTCCAGGTGACCATTTGACCTCCATCTGACAGACTGACGTCCACTGTGAGGACTCCATCTGACAGACGGACGTCCACTGTGAGGACTCCATCTGACAGACTGACGTCCACTGTGAGGACTCCATCTGACATACTGACGTCTACTGTGAGGACTGTTCACTGCGCGGCAGAGTGTTCTACTAAACGTCCAGCGAAGGAGAAAGGGCACAATTCCGTAACGGAACCGGCGCACGAAACTTGTTCAGCCGTCGATATATTACAAGATATTTTGAAATGAAATAAATTATGCATATTGTCTGGTATCGGACAGTATTATAGTAATTCAGAAAACAGAGAACACGGAAACAATGGAATTTGTTGTTTTCCCAACGTTATACATATTCATGCAAATTTATCATTGCCACAGCAATTCAAAGTCTGCAATATACTTGGTAAACGACACATTTCAAGCAATATGCCCTCCAGGCCACAGCAGTCTGTGCTGACAAAAGTGACAGTCTGTTGTGCTGACAGTGGTGACAGCCTGCTGCCAGTGGTGACAGCCTGCTGCCAGTGGTGGCAGACTGCAGTGACAGTGGTGACAGTGGTGACAGTGGTGACAGTGGTGACAGTGGTGACAGTGGTGACAGCTGGTGACAGCTGGTGACAGTGGTGACAGTGGTGACAGTGGTGACAGTGGTGACAGTGGTGACAGTGGTGACGGTCTGCTGACAGACAATCTGCTGACAGATAATCTGCTGACAGACAATCAGCTGACAGACAATCTGCTGACAGACAATCTGCTGACAGACAATCTGCTGACAGCGCGATACAGACTGCGGTGGCGGAGCTGACCACCTGCCGCGCTCCGGCTCGGTCAGCCGTGGAGGGACGTGGACGTCCAACACCCGTTTTTTCTCACACCCTCCCTCCCCGGACCTCCTCTCGCCGCTCCGCTTTGTGGAGAGGGCGTCCAACTCATCAGTTATTGGACAGCACTGTACCACGTGGCTGCGGTTGACTCGTAACTGCACAAGTGGACGGACGGGTTAGCAGTAAACATAGGTATGAAATGGGTGGGCAGAAAATGGAGCAGATTGAAAAGGAAAGAGATTTAGGTGTCGTGGTAAACAATAGACTATCAGCGTCAGACCAGGTTGTAGAAGCTAGGAAAAAGGCACTCAGAATGCTAGGGGCCATTAACAGAAATGTTTCCTACAAGAGTGAAAAGGTAATAACAAAACTGTATTGTGCATACGTTAGACCACATTTGGAGTATTGTGTACAAGCCTGGTCTCCAACATATGAGAAAGATTGCTGGTTGTTAGAAAGAGTTCAAAAAAGGGCAACAAAAATGGTTAATTGTCTTGGTAGTTTACCTTATGAAGATAGATTAAAGAAATTGGGTATGTTTTCACTTAGATATAGAAGGCTAAGAGGAGATCTAATTGAAGTCTTCAAATTTATAAATAGTCAGCATTCTGGATATTTAAAGGGTATGTTTGAGTTCAATAGGGAAAATCGAGGTAGAGGTCATCAGCATAAACTCATTATGAAACAAAGTAGGACTAGGCTACGACAGTCATTTTTCAGTAGAAGGGTTGTAGGACATTGGAATATGCTACCAGGGGATGTCGCTGATGCAGTGACACTTGCTTCCTTCAAAATTAGATTAGATAAATACTTTACAGAGAAGGGATTAGTTCATAAATACTCGTGGGATTAGCCTTCTTTTATGCAGGTAGAGTAAGGTGATTTGAAGGGGCGAGACTGGTGGAGGGGGCGGGGGGTGGGGTGGGGTGGGGTGGGGTGCAACCTCGGATGGGCCCAAGAGGCTCTTTGTTGCACTTTTCTTTTATGTCTTTATGTCTTTAAGTCCATGGAAACCTGAGTGCAACTTTGATGACATTGTATGGATACAGAAAATTGGAAATAGGTAAACAGAGCGCACCAATATGTTTCCGTACGTTAGCGATAGCATTTTATTTATGATTTATTCCGTATCACCCCAACGGGACTTTCGCCCACTTACAGGAGGCGCTCCTTCTCCTACTCTCTTTAGGATTATGTTTGCGAGGTCTTTCCATAGGGCCTCGCCGGGTCGGACGAGACGCCAATGCGGGCGACTCGGTGGGAGTCAAACCCACGATCGGTGCGGTCTCTGCTCCGAATTCTACAGGGAGGTCCAATGGACCACCCCGGCCCTGGCGACTCGGTATTTACCTCAATAAACTAATCAAAACAAATAATAATCAAGAGACAACTAAAAGCAACCAACACCCCGGTCCACAACAGAACCTAAGTCAAACTCTTGGCGCATCCCGGACACTACGTACAGTTGGCAGCTGTTCAGCAGGCAGCTCTAAAGTGGCACCAGCCTGCCGTCAGGCACCAGCCTTCAGGCACCAGGCACCAACCTGCCTTCAGGCACCAGCCTTCAGGCACCAGGCACCAGCCTGTCTTCTCTCACAGCACCGGCCTGTCTCCTCTAACAACTTCATCCGGCCTCCTCTCGAGCGCACCCGGCCTCATCTGGGAGCGCCATCCGGCCTCCTCTCGAGCGCACCCGGCCTCATCTGGGAGCGCCACCTGGCCTCATCTGGGAGCGCCACCCTGCCTCATCTGGGAGCGCCACCCTGCCTCATCTGGGAGCGCCACCTGGCCTCATCTGGGAGCGCCACCTGGCCTCATCTGGGAGCGCCACCCTGCCTCATCTGGGAGCGCCACCCGGCCTCATCTGGGAGCGCCACCTGGCCTCATCTGGGAGCGCCACCCTGCCTCATCTGGGAGCGCCACCTGGCCTCATCTGGGAGCGCCACCCTGCCTCATCTGGGAGCGCCACCTGGCCTCATCTGGGAGCGCCACCCTGCCTCATCTGGGAGCGCCACCCGGCCTCATCTGGGAGCGCCACCTGGCCTCATCTGGGAGCGCCACCCTGCCTCATCTGGGAGCGCCACCCTGCCTCATCTGGGAGCGCCACCTGGCCTCATCTGGGAGCGCCACCTGGCCTCATCTGGGAGCGCCACCCTGCCTCATCTGGGAGCGCCACCCGGCCTCATCTGGGAGCGCCACCTGGCCTCATCTGGGAGCGCCACCCTGCCTCATCTGGGAGCGCCACCTGGCCTCATCTGGGAGCGCCACCCTGCCTCATCTGGGAGCGCCACCTGGCCTCATCTGGGAGCGCCACCTGGCCTCATCTGGGAGCGCCACCCTGCCTCATCTGGGAGCGCCACCTGGCCTCATCTGGGAGCGCCACCCTGCCTCATCTGGGAGCGCCACCTGGCCTCATCTGGGAGCGCCACCCTGCCTCATCTGGGAGCGCCACCCGGCCTCATCTGGGAGCGCCACCTGGCCTCATCTGGGAGCGCCACCCTGCCTCATCTGGGAGCGCCGACCGGCCTCATCTGGGAGCGCCCGTTGGCCGTGTTTTTGTCGTACGGCTCCGATCCGCTTCAGTGCTCAGCCTCCGGCGACGGCGGCAGCGGGAACGACACAGATGTGGCGCATCCAACCGGGAGAGACGGGACGTCCGCAGCAGACAGCCGAGAGAGACGGTGTCAGACAGTGTCAGACAGTGTCAGACAGTGTCAGACAGTGTCAGACAGTGTCAGACAGTGTCACAGTGTCAGACAGTGTCACAGTGTCAGACAGTGTCAGACAGTGTCACAGTGTCAGACAGTGTCACAGTGTCAGACAGTGTCACAGTGTCAGACAGTGTCACAGTGTCAGACAGTGTCAGACAGTGTCAGACAGTGTCAGACAGTGTCAAACAGTGTCAGACAGTGTCAGACAGTGTCAGACCGAGTTACAGTGTCAGACCGAGTTACAGTGTCAGACAGTGTCAGACCGAGTTACAGTGTCAGACAGTGTCAGACAGTGTCAGACAGTGTCAGACAGTGTCATACAGTGTCAGACCGAGTTACAGTGTCAGACACTGACGGATGGCTGATAGAGAGAAGGGATGTCGGCATTAGACAGCAGACGATGTTGGACTGTGCCAGATATTAAAATTGGATCCATAAATTATCGCAGTACCGAGTACCTAAAATGCAATTACAATGCGGAATTGCAATTGAATGCGCTAAATTGCATGCATCGGCAGAGCAACAATTATGCTAATTCGGAGCTCGTGACTAAAATAGCATGCAAAGGCAGTGCAAAATAGTGCACAATTTTCATAAAAAGATTCCATGATGTTTAACGTTTTCACGAATAATGGTGTTCCAAAGGTGATGTATGGTATCCGGATGGGAGAATCTCACCAGCCGTCGGCCAGGATTTGTGCCGCTGGGCCACTTCACCGCCGACGACATGGAGCCTATGCTTGACTGGCCTGTGCCGTGGGCCGCTCGAATGGCCCGTGCTATAAAGCCGCTCGACCGGCCACCGCTGGCCAGGCGCTGTGACCGTGCAGAACGCGGGGAGCAGAGTCAACACTGACATCAATCACCGCCGCGGAACCGGGCCGCGTGCAATGTCGCGCACGACCGCCCCCCAAGTACCGAGAGAGCCGCGCCGCTGGACGTCCCTTACCTTGCAGAAGAGGCTGGGGCGGACAACACCGCCTTCTGCCGCCGGAGATAAGAGGAGACAGACCTCCTTATCGTCAGAGACGAGAGGACAGACTTCCGCCAGAGAAGAGGACCTAAACGGCTCCGATAGACTTCCGCCGCGCGACTACACGGCTCTGATAGGTGCAGTGCAGTGACGGACAGAATAATGGAGGGCTATCAATATCGATTCACGCTACGTATGCATTCCATTCAAAATATCAGTAACACTTCATTTAACAATTTCTCTGAGAGTAATAACAATAGTTAGCTGTTAGCTAAATTATCCTTTCTGTTCTGGTTTGTCATCCTCCAATGTTCTGGAGGATAGTGTTTTTGGTGGTGGTGCTGGGGGGGGGGGGGGGGGGGGCTTCAGCGCATTGGAGCTGTCAAGCGCCCCAAGAGGATAAAAGCAATCCCCTGTCGAACATCATGCTAATTTGTTTCAACGTGTTCACATGCGTCAGAACCGCTGTTCCAGACCGCTGCACCGTAATGACACGTCAGACCTCTGTGAGACGCAGCTGCGGTGGACCACCCGTCCCGTCACATCACGTCACGTTCCAGGCCGACCGGCTGCCGTCTGAGCCAGCGGCGGTCACGGCGGCTGTGACGGAGACGTTAACAGGCATGATATGCTCTTCATATACATCTACAACACATAAAACATATATTTGATACCTGTATTTTGATGATAAATTACTAGTGACATTCAGCTAGATTCGGGTAAAAAAGAGGGGCCTGATAAGCGTCCCTGTGATACGCCTTACTCCCTAGTTCGCCCCAATCAGGGCGTCTCTCAGCCAACCTACCATTTGTACCGTTTGAACGCACCGCAACACATCGCCATCATTGATCACGTCCAGACCCACATCCCACCGCGGGTTGGCGTCGACACGGACGGCCGTGCTGGGTCAAACGCTTTGTCCAGGTCCAGCGGAACGTGCGACTAACGGGCGGCGCCAGTCAACCTGGCGGTCATTTCCCACCGGCGTGAGGGTGCCCCGCGGGAGGCGTCACGTGCGCTGCCGTATGACGTCAGGCAGGCTGTCTGACACGGCCCATCTCCGACCCGCGGGGAAACTGGCGGCTAAATTGGAGCTGTCAACACCATGTATAACATGTTGACCATAGGTCTGGTGGAGTAATGGAGGAAATGAGTGGGCAATCTGTGCCCGTTTCCTGAAGCGAATGTTAAATTGTGTCTTTCCCGGTTAAGCTGATTCAGTAAGGTTATCCAATCAGTTCCGATGCTCCGAAACACAGGGTCTGAGTATGTTCGACCCGTTTCGTCAATTAATTACGAAACAACCAAGGAGGCGTGTCTAATAGCCAGGTTTCACCTTCACGTATGTCAGTATGTCACACAAACAACAATTTCGTCCAAATCAAATCAACGGTTAGCTCACGTGGGCCTGAAAGGCATCAAACCATAGTTCCGATGCGGAACTTCGAACCATGAGGGTGATTGGACGGTGCATCGAAAGCCGGAAAGTCATACCAAGCGGAATCACACCGCTATCACAGCAGCAGCGGGCACTCATTTCCTCTATTACTCCACCAGACCTAAAACATGGTGAGTTGGAGCAAACTGAACACACCACAATCCAAACCTGCACTGTGATGTGCAATTTTGATTTCTATTTACATTTCTTGATGTCAGCGAGAAAAGGTGTATCGAGAAAAGGTGATGAAGATTGTTTTGATTATGGTGATACTTTTCACTTTTCATGTTGATTTTCAATCATGTGAAAAACGTCATAAAATTGTAAACTTTCGTAAAACATTAGCGTGTTAAGTCGAGCGCATGCCACTCTTCTCGTCCTGTTCCTCCTTCCGCTCTTCCCATTCCTGCACCACAGCGTCACGCTGCCCCGTTCGGGCAGAAGCGGTGAGTGGCGTCAGACGCTCCTCTCTGGGCTGCAGCGGGCTAAGTTACTGCACTCATCTCATAGCCACCAGCCAGTAACATGTGGGTCGCCCGCCAGTGAAGACGCTCTGAAGCGGAACGGAAGACCCCAGACAGCGGCACGGATGTGGGATCGACACTGATGTACGCGTCCGTGGCAGATGTATAGCAGGCTGAAACGAACGGAGATGAGCTTGATCCACCGCCTAGAGAAAACATGGCCGATTTTGATTTGAATTGTTCATAAGTCGCCTGTGTAGGTATCTGTACCAGACTGCAGTGCCATGTCGCGCTGGCGGCACCCATCTCTGCCCCTCCCGCGCACCCTCCCAGTCAGCTGGCCGGCCGGCCGGCTGACCGGCCAGTGGTGCCCAGATAACTGTACAGAGTTGGGCAGACGCCATATGGTCAGGCCAGGCCGGACGGGCGATGGCCGGCGGCCAGTGGCCGCAGGCGCAACCTTGCCGGCGGAGCAGAGCGGTCGCAGCTATGACTGAACGGCTAGAGTCGGACCATTGGCCATTGATATCATTGACTTTGATACATTGATATTTCTATCAGCGTATCATTGGCTGACCTTCAGACACTGGCCACAGAGGTTGATAATGAGGATGGTGATTTGGCTTAGGGGTACCGTGGGCAACAGAGGCAGGCGGTTTGGGGCTCATGAAATTCGGCCAAAACAGGCGACATGGAATGCGGGCTATGCCAACCCAGACCATGTATTTTTTACCACCATAAAAAGTGAAATATGCTGAAACGGGTGAGAATGGGAGCCCCATAAATGATGAATTCGGATTGGAACGGGTTTGGGTCTGGCTGAATGGGCTGGAACGGGATGGGGGCTGAAAATGTGTCCCATGAAGGGCTCTAGTTGTCACCAAATGTAGGGAAGTACTTAGCTAATTACAGTTTCCAAACAATAATATTGACACACAAAGTCCAGTGACGATTATTTCTTTCTCACAGACAGTACACTGATTTTTTCAACCTATATTTTTGGTCGCATTGGAGGGGCGAGATTTGGACACTGGAGGGGCAGGTTGCGGCCACAGCGGGGGCATTTGCCTCTCCAGTTAACATGTTAGCCGAGGACCTGCGGCCATTCCACCATCTTTCGACTCGCCGATCTAGCTCTCGTCGATTGCCGAAAAGTGTGAGGCCGTT
>JAXIVJ010015859.1:0-30406 GCA_036785665.1 Chirona hameri
TATCCACTGTTCAGCTCTGTTCTGGATGCGTGCTGAAGCACAGCGCTGTCGCGTGCAGTGCGCCAGCCAAGAGTCCGCGACTGAACCGGCGTGCCACAATCACTGACCGGTGACCAGATGCTTTCTGATGCGTACGGCACCGTTGCAGCCGCTGCTCTCCACTCCAGTGAAGACGCCCGACCTTTCTGTCCGTCCACCATGACCGGTGCGCTGAAGCTTCTGACGCGCTCTGTCCTCAGCTGTGTCGGTCTGTTGTTGGCGGTGGCAGAGCGGGACAGCGAGAGGCCGCGCGGCGCTCTGTCCTCAGCTGTGTCGGTCTGTTGTGGACGGTGGCAGAGCGGGACAGCGAGAGGCCGCGCGGCGCTCTGTCCTCAGCCGCGCCCGTCTGTTGTGGACGGTGGCAGAGCGGGACAGCGAGAGGTCGCGCGGCGCTCTGTCCTCAGCCGCGTCCGTCTGTTGTTGCCGGTGGCAGAGCGGGACAGCGAGAGGCTGCGCGGCGCTCTGTCCTCAGCCGCGTCCGTCTGTTGTGGACGGTGGCAGAGCGGGACAGCGAGAGGCCGGCGCGGCGCTCTGTCCTCAGCCGCGTCCGTCTGTTGTGGACGGTGGCAGAGCGGGACAGCGAGAGGCCGCGCGGCGCTCTGTCCTCAGCCGCGTCCGTCTGTTGTGGACGGTGGCAGAGCGGGACAGCGAGAGGCCGCGCGGCGCTCTGTCCTCAGCTGCGTCCGTCTGTTGTGGACGGTGGCAGAGCGGGACAGCGAGAGGCCGCGCGGCGCTCTGTCCTCAGCTGCGTCGGTCTGTTGTGGACGGTGGCAGAGCGAGACAGCGAGAGGCCGCGCGGCGCTCTGTCCTCAGCCGCGTCCGTCTGTTGTGGACGGTGGCAGAGCGGGACAGCGAGAGGCCGCGCGGCGCTCTGTCCTCAGCCGCGTCCGTCTGTTGTGGACGGTGGCAGAGCGGGACAGCGAGAGGCCGCGCGGCGCTCTGTCCTCAGCTGCGTCGGTCTGTTGTGGACGGTGGCAGAGCGGGACAGCGAGAGGCCGCGCGGCGCTCTGTCCTCAGCTGCGTCGGTCTGTTGTGGACGGTGGCAGAGCGGGACAGCGAGAGGCCGCGCGGGCGCTCTGTCCTCAGCCGCGTCCGTCTGTTGTGGACGGTGGCAGAGCGGGACAGTGAGAGGCCGCGCGGCGCTCTGTCCTCAGCTGCGTCCGTCTGTTGTGGACGGTGACAGAGCGGGACAGTGAGAGGGCCGCGCGGCGCTCTGTCCTCAGCTGCGTCCGTCTGTTGTGGACGGTGGCAGAGCGGGACAGCGAGAGGCCGCGCGGCGCTCTGTCCTCAGCTGCGTCCGTCTGTTGTGGACGGTGACAGAGCGGGACAGTGAGAGGCCGCGCGGCGCTCTGTCCTCAGCTGCGTCGGTCTGTTGTGGACGGTGGCAGAGCGGGACAGCGAGAGGCCGCGCGGCGCTCTGTCCTCAGCTGTGTCGGTCTGCTGTGGACGGTGGCAGAGCGGGACAGCGAGAGGCCGCGCGGCGCCTTTGCTCTCTGCACGAGCCGAGTGACGCGCCTCCGGCCGTCCACGTGCCGCGGTGTGACGTGACGAGTCGTCACGGGGCGTCACGGCACGTGGCGATAAACTCGTGACACGTGACAGGCACGTGGAGACGGGCACGGGCTGCACGGAGATGTCTGTGTTGGCCAGCGCGTCGGTCGGCCGTGGGACAAGAACGGCTGGGTCTGGTTAGGGACCGGCCTCTATAGTGATTCGCCGAATGTTCCCACTGACCGGGGGGAAAGGACCAGGGAGTGGCCTGTCAGGGACCTTCCAGGACGCTCGTTGCGCCCCCGCGTCCCGTTCTCACCATCACACCACACCTGATTGACAGTCTGAGTGCTCGTAGCGAGCGATCACATCGCATCGGAGGGAGGATCGGCCGACGCCTCGGTCACCTCGCTCTGCCAGGCGCCGCCGCCGGCCACGCCTCCGTGTGAAGGCAGCTCCCCGCGACTCTGTGTGCTGTGAAGACAGCTCCACTCCCGGAAGGTGTTCCGTACGTCAGCTGGGGGACGGGGGCGGGACTGATCCGGCCCCACCCCAACCACCGGCGAACACGGAACTGCAGTGGAGGCAGCCGAAATTGGTAGTCAAGTGATGCTTTATGGTGGGGGAAGATCGCCAGGGATCCTTTATCGGAAAGATCGTTTAATTATGCACTAGTAGTCGAGGTCGATGTAAATCAAAATTATTTCACTCGTGGTGTTCCAAAGGTGGGTTTGTGGTGAGATTGTTTCCAAGTACGAGTATGTCTGCATTTCATTGTAGCACGACACATTTTACCGATGGTATACTTGTGTATGTATGATACCTGCTCCAACATTAAATCATGTGGCTATGTTTAGTCTTATCTCATGGAGATACACAGTATTGGAATACAGCAAATAAATCGATCTGTTACAGCTTGTTAATTTCCAAGCCATCCGACAGGCCTGATCTTCCCCGTCCTTCCGCTCAAACGGGGCGGTGTCTCCCCTCCGTCCCCCTCACAGGACTGCTGTCGCGATTATAAATCCCTCCCACACAACACGTGCACTGTCCCACCTTGTCACCCTTGCCGTCCCCCGGCTAGTACTTCTGCCCCTGCGGTGTGTGTATACGCGTTATCGGCCCATCTGGGGTCCGGCGCGGCGGCGGCGCGGCGGCGGCTCGGCGGCGGTCCCCAGACCGGGCTGGCGTTTACACGTGCATTACACACCTCCCGGCGGGCGGCGGATGTGTCAGTGTCACCCGTGGTGTCAGCCTCACTGCGCCGCGCTGAGGGACGGCCGGGGCACGGCGCGGCCGCGGCGCAGCGCCACGCTCAGGGGGACTATAGAGAGGTGGGAGGGCGTGCAGGTGTGTGACCGAGGGACTCTTTGGCTGCCAGAACAGCTATGAAACCGGTGAGCAGTCGCCTTGCATTTGCATCTCAATACGGCAGCAAAATGCGGATGAGATGGTTGTTGAGATTAGCCAATGAGTTTGAGGAGATTGATGTTTTTAGAATCTATGCGCATATCAGTTTGGGAGAAATTTATGACAGCTATGAAAATAGTAAGGCGAAAGCAAGTGAGCCAAAAGCAAGCTCACTAGAGAGATACGCCGGGTCAGGACTCGCGTAGCTCAAACCGATGGTTAGTGCCGAACTTCGGCTAGCAGCCGGCCTCCTGGCGAGTCGGAAGAACTGACCAGTAACTTGCCGTGCCCATACTGCGATCTTCTTAAGCCGAGCTATACATCCAACCAGCAACATGCGATGCAATGATCACGCTCAACTGTTTCATGTTATCACGCCACGTCGTGTTTGTGACGTTCCATTCGATCTTTGACTCCATGTGCAATTTAAACTGGTTTAAAACGGAGAGCTTACAACAGATGATTTGGTTTCCGGCCATGTAAGTGGGCATATCACGCCAGCAATCATCGAGTAAGAGAAGAGGCGTAACATCTTGGCAGGCTGGCGAGATATGCCCACTTACATGGCCGGAAACCAATTAATCCGTTTTTAGCTATCCGTTTTAAACCAGTTTAAACTGCCCATGGAAATAGGGTCATTGATGGTACAGTGAATTAGTGAACGTAAATTTGTACAGTGAACTATTCAACATTTTCATGCTTTTATTTTTTCTCTCTCAACTTTCACAACTCCCTACACTATTCATATATGGTAGTGGCGGCGTAGTGTGCGATTTGGTTTCTTCTGATTATTTTGTCTCATATCTCCGCCCCACCCGACGGCGTTCGTCTACCCCAACTGGTGAGCAGCAGCCACTCGAATCCCGGTATTTAGTCTCTTTTTGACTCTGTTCGGCTCAGCCGGGTACCCCGCCGTCTCGGCTCGATGGCTCGACGGCTCGATGGCTCGATGGCTCGGTGGCTCGGTGGCTCGGTGGCTCGATGGCTCGGTGACTCGGTGACTCGATGACTCGGTGGCTCGGGTATAATGACCGCTCGCCTTCCGAGCGTTGCCTGTACTGACGAGGGTCGCCCCGGGGCCAAATGTGGTCACACTAATGGACGACGGTGAGCGCGCGGTCTCTTTCATGCCGACCGTTTAGGCCAGCGCTCTAAACTGAACGGCCCGCTCCTGATATAGAATGCCACTTATAATTTGAACGAAGCACACAATAAAGTTTGACTGTTGGTTTCTTGTAATTTAAGTGTGGCCGTAACGGCCGAGGAAGTGTCTAGTTACAAGCAGAGTGATATAAGGGTTTAGGGTTCACGTGGATTTGATAGCCTGGGCCCATTCTTGTACCAGAGATGACTCGATTCCTAAAAGATCAGACAATCTCTAACTATACCCTTTCTAAAACGATTGGTATAAAATCTGAAGATTCGTCCGTGCTGGAATTTCAGGTATGCAAACAGAAACAAGTAATACATAAGGAAAAAAGATGATTGTAGGTAACATGATACTGCTTCCATGTTTCCAGAGGGCGAGCAGAGAAAATCGTTTCATGATTTCTTGTCATCATTGTGCCTTTAAAAAAGTATTTACAATAATGTTAAATTTAATTAAATAAAGAAAAAAGAAAGGAAAGGAAAGGAAAGGGAAATACAATACAATAAGCAAGAAGTACGTTTGTAATTAAAGTATGTTCGCCTCCTATCCTCGAAAACACCAATGCCCCGATACATGACATCGTGATGGGTTAAGTTTCGGGGAAAATGGCCTTAGTATTTTCGACATTTCAATAACGGCCAAAGATAATGGCTATCTCAGTTCAAAACCAATACCAAGGTGAAACATTCCCTTTAAATAAGTGCTCGGTATTGAAGCCCATTTTTGAAGTATTCCAGAAACTGAAAATGCCAGAATGCATGGCAAGTCGGCTGTCCTCTGTTCTAGGAAACAAATAAAATAGATCAAAGAAACAGAAATGTAATCCTGGCCCATTTTGATTTGCTCGATGCGGTAAGTCGTAACGCCTAATGCGGAATGCTTTGTCTACCGCACATGTATTTTCGATGAGATTATACAATACAATAAGCAAGAAGAACGTTTGTAATTAAAGTATGTTCGCCTCCTATCCTCGAAAACACCAATGCCCCGATACATGACATCGTGATGCGGTGTTGCACGAAGACATAGGCGTAACCACCTTCCGAAAGTAGGTAGGGACGGAGGCACTTTGACGTCGATTCTTTCCATGCAACGCCCTTAGGCGTAATGTCAAGATCCAAAAATGTTACTGGGGACTGATCGCCAGTGCCACCAGTGGTGGTTACGCGCCTGCACGAAGGTCGCCTCAGTGACCAGTGACTAGATGAGTGACTGCGTGTAGGTGCATCAGCATCAAATGAGTGACTTTGTCCGGGTGCAGCCCATGGCAAGAAAACCAGGAGTCGGAGAGCGTGTAGTTCCCATGTGGCGGCCAGCGGACCACCTGAGCTGCGCTGAAGCCGTAACGCGATCTACCCAGCACGGCTAGCAAAACAACGATGCTGATAATATATGCGCCCGGCCGTCCGTATTTCATGTACGCAGTGCGTGGCCGGCCCCGGTCCCGGCGGCGGCGGACGCTATCCGCCCCCATCTCGAGGTGTTCGGGTTTCACAGGGTGGCGTTTCAGCCCACCCTCTCAGCCTCTCTCCCTCTCCTCTCCCTCTCCCTCTCCCTCCTGCCCCCTGCGTCCGGCCACGCGCCATTGAGAACGCTAAACGAGTGCGCGACCTCGGAGCCGGTCCATGGATCGTCGCCGTCGGTTCTCCAGTTGCGCGGCTTTGATGTGCAGCGGTCTCCGGGTTGTGCTGGACGCAGAACAGAACAGAACAGAACAGAGCGAACAGGAGCATGAGGCCGTAACTGGCGGTGTCGCAAGAAGTATGCCACAAATGCCGCCGCCGCCGCCGCTGCCCCGCACACCGGGCCGATACGGGGACGAATTTCGGAGGAATTCGCCCCCCGCTGCGCTTTGAGAGTTCCCCGTACAGGGTTTAGAGGGATGTGTCATCAAAAGAAGCTTCGGCGCTGATTCCACGGGGTCTCGGTGACTGTCAGAAATTCGTCAACGAGTCCATTTGACGAGAGACAGTGGAAGTGACGAGGACGATTCTTCGGATCGTCAAATGGAAGACGTATGGAGCAAATATGTGCTTGGTGACGCTGACAGAGCTCACAACGAGTATGCTGGGAGCAGATATGGCGCCCGGACTGGTACGTGTATTTGGACTGAAAACCTAATTTATGCGTGGACCGTGAGCTTTTGGTCATTGGGTGTTAACGGTTGATGTTATATATGCTACTGTCACTGTGTAATGCGTTCCAGACCTAGATCAGCTCTCGAGATTATGCAGTTTTATCTTCTCTGATCTTCGGTCTCTGACCCTGGTACCTGCTCTCTGGACCGCGGTCCCTGGTCCCTGTCCCTGGTCCCTGGTCCGTGATCTGTGGTCCCTGGTCTCTGATCCGTGGTCCGTGGTCCGTGGTCCGTGGTCCGTGGTCCGTGGTCCGTGGTCCGTGGTCCGTGGTCCGTGGTCCGTGGTCCGTGGTCCGTGGTCCGTGGTCCGTGGTCCGTGGTCCGTGGTCCGTGGTCCGTGGTCCGTGGTCCGTGGTCCGTGGTCTCTGATCCCTGGTCCCTGGTGTGTGGTCCCTGGTCCCCAGTCCGTGATATATGGTTCTCGGTTCCTGGTCCCTGGTCCTTCGGTCTTGATCCGCGGTCTCTGGTCCCTGGTCTGCGGTCCGTGGTCCCTCTCGGTGGGCGCGTGTCATCCTTCAGGTATTGTGCCGCCGCGGTATCGGCGGATAGGCTGGCGGCCCCATTTTTGGAAGTTCGTTTTTACGACACGCGGCCATCTTTCAAGGCGCGTTACAGCCGAGCGTTACTGCTCATAGTTCGTCGACTCGCAGATAAGCATCGGCACAGGAATGCCGCGTCGGTCCTGCCTGGCCCGGCCCGGCGTGCCGTATGCCCCCTATACAGCTCCCCACGGTGGGTCTGCGACTAGTGAGAGGACCGACTGCCCGATACAGATCCTCAAGGCGGACATACGTATTCGACGTGGACAGGAATGCTGCACAGTGGACGGTGTGTTGCCCACCAGCGAGCTAGCAAACGGCAATGATATAAAAATGAGCATTGGATACGTGTAGCGTTCACAAGAAAGTTCGAAACAAAGAGAAGCATCAGTAATGGTCTATTGTTCGGGGGATTATGCTAGTAAACGTAAGGATCAGCAACAGGTAACTGTCATGGGTTTCTACATTTTCCTAAAACGTCGATTTTTTGTTTTGGATCTTGACATTACGCCTAAGGGCGTTGCATGGAAAGAATCGACGTCAAAGTGCCTCCGTCCCTACCTACTTTCGGAAGGTGGTTACGCCTATGTCTTCGTGCAACACCGCATCACGATGTCATGTATCGGGGCATTGGTGTTTTCGAGGATAGGAGGCGAACATACTTTAATTACAAACGTACTTCTTGCTTATTGTATTGTATAATCTCATCGAAAATACATGTGCGGTAGACAAAGCATTCCGCATTAGGCGTTACGACTTACCGCATCGAGCAAATCAAAATGGGCCAGGATTACATTTCTGTTTCTTTGATCTATTTTATTTGTTTCCTAGAACAGAGGACAGCCGACTTGCCATGCATTCTGGCATTTTCAGTTTCTGGAATACTTCAAAAATGGGCTTCAATACCGAGCACTTATTTAAAGGGAATGTTTCACCTTGGTATTGGTTTTGAACTGAGATAGCCATTATCTTTGGCCGTTATTGAAATGTCGAAAATACTAAGGCCATTTTCCCCAAAACTTAACCATTTTTAAGCAATTTGATTGATAAGTTGCAAAAAGGGGTCTAGGCTAGTCCCACCGCTGATTGGCTGCCAGCCACTTCAAGATTGTTGGTCTTGGAAGTCAGACGACCTGTATTTTTCGAATCTTGGCGAGTACGATGTAAACAACGGCCAACGCAATAGGTTGCGGTGCAAGTTGAAGTTTTTCACGTTGTTTGAAGTCGCAGTTACGGATTAATTGTTTTTAAAATAAATATTGAGCTATCGCAATGCCTCGCACTCGTCATTGTGTTCTGTGCGGGAGAATGCACAGCTCCACAATGTTTGTATTTAAATCGCCAAAATTGTCTGGAAACGATTGTGCCATATGTTGGCAGCTAAAGGTTTTCTCTATAGCTCAATAATGACGTCATCATCCCAAATTTTAAATTTTTTTTTAGACAATTCAGTGACTTTTCGAGAAGAAAAAATATCACCATCGTTTTCAGCAGCACTTACTTCATATTTTTCACTACAACCGGCGTATATTTGACAACTTCCAGAAAGGTGAAACATTCCCTTTAACCACGCAGTTTCAACCGGCATTGATGTTGTCGACGCGAAATAATGTCCTTAATAACGGTCGACTGAACGTCTTTGAATATCCCCTTGCAAAGGAGTATTTAATTTATTGCCTCCAAAGCTATTTTAATTACCTAGTTGAGGATTGACCGGTGAATAGACTCGTTGGCTTTTGCCATCTATACCAACTTCGCTGATGTCACTTCTCCAACATGAGCAGCAGCAGCAGCGTCTTTGAACTGACTCCTTCCTGTGGCTAAGTAGGTGGTATGCGGCGGCATAATCGTCGCATTCCTGCTCCCCTGGCCCGCCAACCGTGAGCTGGTGTAGGGTGACACCGGGCAGCCCTCCATCGGACAATCGCGGTATCACCGGCCGCCATCGCACCATATCGGAATACCACCGCCATCGCGGCGCGCCTGCCATCCCGGCGCAGGGGAGACGAAACTGACGCAGCCGCCCGGCCGACGCACCTCCTATCCTGGCGCAGCGGAGACGAAACTGACGCAGACGCCCACCCGAAATCTGACCTGTCCGCGTCTGGGGTCCACTGTCAGTCAACGGCCAACGGGACACATAACGGCCGAATTGAGACGTTATCTGAACGGGACTATATGTGCGGCCAGACCATGGATCGAACAGCGCTGTTATGCTCTCTGCGTGTGGTATGACCACCTGAAGTGGTCAGTGGTTTGGATGGCGTGGTCAGGCAGGTGCCGTGTCGGCGGTCGGCGTTACTGCCGCCGGCCGATTCCGCGCGTGCCACGTGCTGTGGTGGAGTCACTCGACCGTGAAATTCGGCGGGCGGAGGGCCGCCCGCGAGGCCCGCGTCCCTCCGCCTGCCTGTGGTAAGCCGGGTCTCTATGCTTGACTTTGGCAAAGTAAGTATCTCTTTCCCCTTTTGGCGAGCGTCTGCGGTGAGCTACACGCCTGTTCTCGCCTTTCATGAGCGAGATGCGAGTGAGCGAGCGATTTGGAGTGAAATGCGCGTATCTCATAGTAAGCGTCTATAGTAAGCCTGCAGTAAGCGTCTATCCGTGGGTTGAAACGTCTCGCAGAAGTAGGAATAAATCGCACATAACGCATCAATTCTCCCGAACCCCAACCTTCACAAGAGGGTAATTTCAGATTCGGTCGATACGTGATCCTGCCCAGCCGCCGGTCGACCCCGCTCCGTCAATGGCGCTGCTGCTCACCCCTCCAATCCAGTCTCCGGCGTCGATCCGCGCTCTAGTCACCTTTTGTACGGAGCTGACGAGGTTCACACTGGCGGCCAGCGGGCGGCCGTCCCACCGGAACCGGTCTCAATCACGCCCTCCGTCCCCTGCGTCGGCCTGCTTTCAGTCACGGAGATGGCCATCTTTCGCCTCTCGGACCAGAGGCAGGGACCAGGGGCTCAGTCCGGAGGGATGGAACCGCGTGGCACGCGACACCGTCACCGCCGCCGCCACCGCCGCCGCCAAGGGCGGATCCAGGAGGGCAAAAAGGTGGTGAGGGAAGGGGGGGGGGGGGGCAATACGATACAGGACGGCTCATAATATTCTTAAACTCGTCGAATTTCGCTTCCTGATGCATTTATAGCCAAATTAGAACAGATTTCCGTGCCGGACCGGCGGCGGCGGCGGCGGCGTGACGGTGGTGCAGAGTGGCACGCGCCGGTGGCCGTCACGGCGGCCTGGTGACGGGGCGTCACGGAGCGGCACCCGGCACGCAGCACGGATAATCAGAGCACGGCCGGCGCGGCCGGCAACCACGCCGCTCCGGCCACTGACGTCATTAATCAGGGCGCCGTCTGACGCGTCAGGAAAGCCTCATTGTGACGAGCGCGACGCCGATGATAACGGCCAGCGATCGGCCCATCAGCGTCCCAAGTACCATCGCACCGCTTTCACAGAAAAGAGGATTTAAAGAGTTTTCATGATACGGTCAATGTGATAAGATTGGAGTTTAAAACAATGGGTTTATGGTATGAGGTTTATGGCTGCGTATCGGAGTCTTAATAGATTGACGATGGTCGAATACCCGTTGATGAAAGTGTGCTGGCGACCCGAAAAGGCAGATGCTTCCCTGGCCAGTGGTCGTCACCATTGGTCACAGTTTCTCTCATTGTGCTGGTCAGCAATTTATTTTGCCAGTAGCGGATCTTGTCTTTTTCCGTTCTGCTCTCTCAAAGGGGATCAACATTCAACAGTCCGCCAAGGGTCGGTATCCGCCCAGGGCGGATCTGAGCGGGGAGGGGCGTGTCTGGGCGGGGAGGGGCGTGTCTGGGCGGGGAGGGGCGTGTCTGAGCGGGGAGGGGCGTGTCTGGGCGGGGAGGGGCGGGGCTCACCTCCGGGCGGATCAGAGCTACCTCTGATGTTTGTCCTGGGAGGCACGCGGCTCCGCTGACCACTGTCGAGTCGCGGCTGTTTGTTATCGTTTCACGGCTGGGTAAACAAACACGCGCTGCGCCATGGATGCCGCCGCGCCGAGAAATGTCTCCTCACGTTCGCCGCGGATCATCGGACGCGGTGAACGTGAGGATTCCGGGGCAGGTCTGACGCTGAAGGAGCCTGCCCAGTACCCAGGATTCCTCCTCCGAGAGGCATCTGCTACTGAAGGGTGTGCCGTGCGATCCATCCGTACTCAGGACCAGTGACCCGCCGCTCAAAGGAAGATTTCCTGCGTTTGCTTGTGAGAAATACACGCGAAAGCTTCTCCTGTAAAGTGTGTTGATAATTTACAACACGCCGATTGAGTAACCGATCACTGATCGTTGTTACTTGCACTTGGCGTAGATTGGCTGTTTAGAGAAAATTACTAGAGAGCATCACCGAATCATTATTTTTCTATGTGACACGAATATTCAGGTGAGAAAGAGTTGTGTCTACTGATAGTTTCGAGTAATGTCTTTATAGGTTCCTCTTATAGTACTGTGTATTGCGGAACAGCATACCTAACCGGATAAATACTGCACCGCACTACACAATTATCGAGCAAGCTCAGAGCAATTTGACTTGATCTTCCGTATACTGTTATCCGGGTTTTATTCGTACCAACATGGCGCGGCCAAATGGAGTGGCCATGATCAGGTCCAGACACCCACACGGTACACTTTACAGCTACAAATCTTTCGCAGTTTGTTTACAAAAGTGTAAAATACGACCCCACAAAAACCCTGTCCGTTGCGGTACAAAAACCCGGGCTAGACGATTTGTTTCAGCTCACTTCTCTCACCAGTCGCCTGTTGACGCAGCCGGCGGGTTGGTGAGGTGGGGACAGATCGGTGCCGGGGGAGCTGTGAAAGCTGGGAATATGGGAGCAGGGGAGCAGGGGAGCATGGGGAGCACGGAAACGGGGGAGCAGGGGGAACGGGAGGAGAGCCGGCTGGTGTGGAGCTGACCCCTGACCCCCCCCCCCCCCTCCCCCCGGCGCGGCGGCCGGTAAGCGGAGCCGGCATGTGTCGCCAAGAAATGATTGGTTCCCTGTCGCGGGGCCCGCTCCACTGCAGCTGGCCCCGAGTCGTGTCACCCGGGGCAGAACGGCAATTTGCCGGCGTGGTAGTGACTGATGACTTCCTCGAGATCGTTACGGCATAGTTATTGATAGGTCACGCCGCGGGATAGAGGTAAAATATGGTCTGAATAAGCGAATAGGAGAGTTAATATCAGGCAAATGTGTTTCGATGAGTGCTTGGGTTGGAAGGAATAGAGCGAACATAAATAACATATGTGTCACATCGTTTTTTTTTTAGAGAGAAGTACATTATCAATGTAATTCGAGCGGGTCCGATCGTCAGCCCAGCGAATCGTAATCAAACTGTATAATATAGCCAACTGCTACCAGATTTAAGCAGTCATATTTCCTGAAGTAACACAAAAGCCACAAACGTACTAAGGGCTCCATTTTGTCTAAAGCAGACATATTTTCGACAATCTCTGACAATCATAATGTGCTGCAGTACCCTGATAAGATCCCGCTTCTTCTGGAGAAAATCAGGACCATGAAATTTCGGTCTGCTCCACAATTCATGTTATCACCAAGGACACATAACACAAAAGAAATTCCGCACATTAGCCGAAATGAATTGTTGTTTCGTCGTCAGCTTTCTGAGACGAACGATTTATGGTTGCGCATCCCATCTCGGCCGCGGTGCCCTGTTCATTTGTCACCTGATATCATCCATTACAGCA
Source organism: Chirona hameri (assembly GCA_036785665.1). Taxonomy (NCBI): domain Eukaryota; kingdom Metazoa; phylum Arthropoda; class Thecostraca; order Balanomorpha; family Balanidae; genus Chirona; species Chirona hameri. The sequence goes on from JAXIVJ010015859.1 coordinate 12,503, forward strand.
GCGGCCGACCCGGCGGAGCGAGCGAGAGAGCGAGGGATCGAGAGCCGCCGTCTTTCATCGCCCGGCACCTGTGGCGTCATTGGTGCCGGAGTTCAAATTGGCGAAGCGCGTAATAATTCATCTGCAAAAAATTGTGTATGTTGAATTATTGTTCAATACAAAATCAAGCAGAAACATTTGGCGTCTGAACTCTGAGAGCAGCAACACGGGTAGTTGAAAGTCGATTCGAAAATGATTATAAAGAAAAAACATCACAGGCGTATACAATTTAATTCATCATGAAACAAATGTTTATATACAAATATACACCCTATGTTGTATGTTAACAGATCCTCGATTCCTCCCCGTACCGACCACTGTCACGTAACGTCCGCGTCTGGGTGAGCTGTGTACCGTACCGGCGGGGCGACTGAGGAGACCAGGGACCACTGACCGGCGACTGATACGCCGGTGGTCCGTCACGGCGGCGGTGGTCTGTCACTCAGCGGGGTTCGTCACGCCGTCCGCCGGTCGGTGACGCTCTGAGCAGGATGACCCCCTCCAGACCGGGAGCATCCCCCTCCAGCACCCCCGCGGTCAGGCCACCTCAGGCGCGAGCGGAGACAAAGGTCTCCTCGGGGTGGAACGTCTCGGCCGGGGGCGGTGGCCGGAACAGAGCCGTGAGGCCGTGAAGGCACCACCTCTGCCGCCGCCAACACCACCACCAACAACGCTGCCTCCCTCATCACCGACGCCGCCTGACCCCCGCTGTGACCGGAGTTACTCGACGCCAGCGATCTAACCCCGCGAGGGGGCGTCGTCGCGGCGGTGGGTGGCCTGTTGCGACCTGACGCGACCACCCCCCCCCCCCACACACACGGCCCCCCGTGACGGCCGGCCGGCCGGAAGTCGCTTCTGAGTGCCGACAGGCGACCATTTGTCGGTCGGTGGTCGGCCGTCTGCACTCTGTCGTCTCTCGACGCCGCCGTCTCGGCGCTGTCTCGCGTCTGGCGCCGGCCCGGGGGAGGGACGGGTCGGCCCACGTCGGCCCAGCTGCCGAGCGGACGTCTCTGCGCTCATCATTGAACTGTCAAACAGAGCCGGCGCGGGGAGCGCTGACCGAGTTTGAACATTAGCCTGATAGACTGCTCCGTATGGTACAGCTGCGACCCAGCCAGCACCCGGCGACGCCACTCTGGCAAAACAGAGATTCTGCTAGCTCAAAACATGTCAACTGCTTCCGGTGTTGGTACGTAAGACATCCATCTACTCACTCGCAGCGTCGTGCTGCTAATCAATACAGAGGATAAAGTTCGGGCCCCTAACTGCGATGGAAGGTATTTATAGGAGTTTGTTTTAGCGAAAAAGCAGGTAATTTTGTTGACCCAAACTTCGTCGTTAATTGAGCAGCGCGTGTTCGTTTCAGCGCCTGGTAATTTACGGGCGTCCCCAGTTTACCTGTTTGGCGAATTTCTTCGGGACGGGGCGTGGTATTGTCTACGCATTGTGCTCCCGGCGCAGTAAGCAGGCAAGGCCGTAAACACCCGGACCCCTGGATTGTTATCGCTGGTATAATTTGCTGGGTAGGGCGGGGCGCCACAATGCCTCGGCCTGCTGCCTCGCGCTGCTCCCTGGCTGGGTTATATACTACAGGCGGACGCCCGATCCAACCTCGCTCGTAGTCCCGGCCGCCCGCGCCAGCCCAGCCAGCCTATTGTCAGCCGCATTGTCACTAAACGCTCCGGACGCGGCCGGCCGGAAAATGATAATTTTACGGCGTCATTAGTCAATGGCTGGCCGCTGGCAGCCCGTGCCGATGCGAGCGGCGCCCCCGGCGGGCGGGTGCGGCGCGAGATATTGGGATGACGCTCCTGCGCCGCACCCGGGCCGGCTTCTGATCACAACAGCCGCGCGCGCAGAGACCACGGCTCGGTGACTGCGGCAGGAATGGAGAGGGAGGCGCACAGAGACCACGGCTCGGTGACTGCGGCAGGAATGGAGAGGGAGGCGCACAGAGACCACGGCTCGGTGACTGCGGCAGCAATGGAGAGGGAGACGCGCAGAGACCACGGATCGGTGACTGCGGCAGGAATGAAGAGGGAGGCGCGCAGAGTCCACGGCTCGGTGACTGCGGCAGGAATGGAGAGGGAGGCGCGCAGAGACCACGGCTCGGTGACTGCGGCAGGAATGGAGAGGGAGGCGCGCAGAGACCACGGCTCGGTGACTGCGGCAGGAATGGAGAGGGAGGCGCGCAGAGTCCACGGCTCGGTGACTGCGGCAGGAATGGAGAGGGAGGCGCACAGAGACCACGGCTCGGTGACTGCGGCAGGAATGGAGAGGGAGACGCGCAGAGACCACGGCTCGGTGACTGCGGCAGGAATGGAGAGGGAGGCGCGCAGAGTCCACGGCTCGGTGACTGCGGCAGGAATGGAGAGGGAGGCGCACAGAGACCACGGCTCGGTGACTGCGGCAGCAATGGAGAGGGAGACGCGCAGAGACCACGGATCGGTGACTGCGGCAGGAATGAAGAGGGAGACGCGCAGAGACCACGGCTCGGTGACTGCGGCAGGAATGGAGAGGGAGGCGCGCAGAGACCACGGCTCGGTGACTGCGGCAGGAATGGAGAGGGAGGCGCGCAGAGTCCACGGCTCGGTGACTGCGGCAGGAATGGAGAGGGAGGCGCGCAGAGACCACGGCTCGGTGACTGCGGCAGGAATGGAGAGGGAGGCGCGCAGAGACCACGGCTCGGTGACTGCGGCAGGAATGGAGAGGGAGGCGCGCAGAGACCACGGCTCGGTGACTGCGGCAGGAATGGAGAGGGAGGCGCGCAGAGACCACGGCTCGGTGACTGCGGCAGGAATGGAGAGGGAGACGCGCAGAGACCACGGCTCGGTGACTGCGGCAGGAATGGAGAGGGAGACGCGCAGAGACCACGTCTCGGTGACTGCGGCAGGAATGGAGAGGGAGGCGCGCAGAGACCACGGCTCGGTGACTGCGGCAGGAATGGAGAGGGAGGCGCGCAGAGACCACGGCTCGGTGACTGCGGCAGGAATGGAGAGGGAGGCGCGCAGAGACCACGGCTCGGTGACTGCGGCAGGAATGGAGAGGGAGGCGCGCAGAGACCACGGCTCGGTGACTGCGGCAGGAATGGAGAGGGAGGCGCGCAGAGTCCACGGCTCGGTGACTGCGGCAGGAATGGAGAGGGAGGCGCGCAGAGACCACGGCTCGGTGACTGCGGCAGGAATGGAGAGGGAGGCGCGCAGAGACCACGGCTCGGTGACTGCGGCAGGAATGGAGAGGGAGGCGCGCAGAGACCACGGCTCGGTGACTGCGGCAGGAATGGAGAGGGAGGCGCACAGAGACCACGGCTCGGTGACTGCGGCAGGAATGGAGAGGGAGACGCGCAGAGATCACGGCTCGGTGACTGCGGCAGGAATGGAGAGGGAGACGCGCAGAGACCACGTCTCGGTGACTGCGGCAGGAATGGAGAGGGAGGCGCGCAGAGACCACGGCTCGGTGACTGCGGCAGGAATGGAGAGGGAGGCGCTCAGAGACCACGGCTCGGTGACTGCGGCAGGAATGGAGAGGGAGGCGCGCAGAGACCACGGCTCGGTGACTGCGGCAGGAATGGAGAGGGAGGCGCGCAGAGACCACGGCTCGGTGACTGCGGCAGGAATGGAGAGGGAGGCGCGCAGAGACCACGGCTCGGTGACTGCGGCAGGAATGGAGAGGGAGGCGCACAGAGACCACGGCTCGGTGACTGCGGCAGGAATGGAGAGGGAGGCGCACAGAGACCACGGCTCGGTGACTGCGGCAGGAATGGAGAGGGAGGCGCGCAGAGACCACGGCTCGGTGACTGCGGCAGGAATGGAGAGGGAGGCGCGCAGAGACCACGGCTCGGTGACTGCGGCAGGAATGGAGAGGGAGGCGCACAGAGACCACGGCTCGGTGACTGCGGCAGGAATGGAGAGGGAGGCGCACAGAGAACACATTTCGGTACCTGGGCCGCGGCGTAAAGAAGAGCTACGCTATATGTAGCTATGGCGGAGATACGTTCGTATGTCTAATCTCGTGTCAATTTTGGTAAGAGCTTCTGCAGAAATAGACCAATGGCAGAACACATAGTTGAATGAAGAACGCGGGGCTAAATGCATGCAGTCCTACGCTAGTGTGGGTGCTGCTACTTAAACTGGTTCAGCGATCGCCAAATGGCCGCGGTATGCCAATAACGGACAGATGACGTAGGTGACGCCGATGAAGCTGAACCGAGACGTAACGACGGGTGTCGAGGGCTCCATTGTCACCAGTGCTTTGCGTTCTGCCGGGCTGGGCGGAGGCCAGCAGCAGAGGTCGGCAGAGGACAGTAGAGGTCAGCAGACATTGGCGCCCTGCGCCGACCCGCCGGCCACGCCCAGAGAGGCCTGTTGTGCCGCGGCGGCGCCAGACCCGACACTTGACTCGAATTATCGGCCGCCGGTCGAATTATCGTCCCCGCCGGGTCGGCTGGTGTCACCGACGGGTCGCCCCAACCGCCGCCGCCTCAGGGACCACCCTGCGGCCACCACCCCGCCCTGGACCAGCTCTGAGCTATCACCCCGCCCGGCCCCACCCGTAGCCCGTCCGGAGCGGGCCCACCTCGACACTGAACCTCACTTTACGAGCGCCATCTCCCAGCACATTCGCGGAAAATCCCGCCTCCGAGCGATTGCGATCGGGCATCGGCAGCAGCTCCTGCCCTCATGAGCATAAAGCATCCCGGGCGCAGATTGCAGGCCCGGCCGCCGGCGAGCGCCGGACCGGCGTCCGGGGCACTTAACTCTTTATCTGCGGTGGCGTCGGTAGCCGCGCGGCAGCCGAGTGGCAGCCGGCGGCGGCGGGGCTGCCGGGAGCCGGCTCGGGGCGCGGTGGCGGCCGCTGCAGCCGGCAGACACCCCAGACACGACCAGCCATTAGAGCACGGCGGCCGGAGAGAGTTATGACTGCAGGAGCAGCTCGCCGATCGCCAGGCCGAGGATCCGATGGGTCTGCACATGTGGTGGCTGCAGGCCGGGCTGGCTGGCGCGGGGAGAGCGGTCTGGCGCCCGGTCTCGCGTCGCGCGGCCGGCGGCGGCCGAGGCAGCGGCCGGCGCGGCGGAGGTGGCGGGCGGAGGAGCCCCGCGACTGTGCTGCCACCATGCGGCGGAGCGGGCGGCTCGGGTGCGTGAGGCGGCTGCGCTCTGACGCCGGGTAGTGTGCGTCTGAAGGCGGGTTCGGTTGGACGTGTAACGTCAGCCCCGCGTACCGCGTCCCACGAGGTGATTGGTCAGGAGGGCCCGCGTGTCTCCGCTGTGTCTGCACCGCCGCGTCGGACGCGCCAGCATCGTCGGAGTCGACGATCGCCTTCGGCCGTGTCTCCGTTTCGGACAGTAGACATTACCGAGAACTGGACCCTGCAGTGGTGGACTTGTGACACCGCCGGTTTTGCCTGCTGAGAGGACTGTTAGACCGTGAGTCGGCGGCCTGTGATGCACTGCCTCTGAGTGGCCAGTCACCAGGTCAGGTCACCGCCGTTCTCCTGAGATCGTCACCATGCGCGCCGCTCTATCGGCGCTCAGTTGCGTGGCGCTGCTGCTCTGCGCCGGCAGCTCGCGCGTTCAGCTGGTCAACAACGGCTACCGCGAGCTGGTGGTGGGCATTGACGACCGCGTCAGCGTGCTGGAGTGCCAGGATGTCATCAGCAATGTCAAGGTGAGGCCCAAACGTGAGGCATTTCGCTGTCACATGCGCTGTTACTCGCTGATGCATCGGTCACTCACGTATACACGCAGGCCGCAGCTACGGACGCAGCTTCGCACTGATCATGGACCGCTCGTAAAACACGATGGGGGGCTGAAGTGTTCGGTTGGCTATGATGTTGCGTGTACCGAGTGTTCCTTACTATTGCATATTGAATACACCGCATGTGCCTACACAAGCGATGGGATTTCAGGCGCGAAGTCGAGCTCGAGGAAATTGCATTGATTCGCGGAAGAAACGACTTCATTTTCGCACGCAGTTCCTGAAAATTGTGACTTTATATAACTGCACTGCACAATACAGTGATTTCTTAGCACCAAGACATTAAACGAGACATTAAAGGGTTTCCATATAAATGTCTTAATATTAACATGACTTCTCTTCTCTGTAACCTTCTTTGGCTGCCGGCATTAACGCAATTATTTTGTCTATGCGCTGAAATACAAATTCCCCAGTTTTCCAGTTTCACAATTGTTCTGGTTGTGACACATTCAGTTAGAAGGCATCACCTGCCAACCATTTAAAATGTGGTGAGGTTTCTATCGGACGTTCAAGCATAATTGAAATCTCGATCTGTATTTGAATACTTCCAAAAAGAAGATGTCAACCTTTGGTTTTTCTCATTTGTCGGATCATTGGCATGTTAGCCGTTAGGGTTCGAGGGAGTCACTTTGACAATAAATTGGTACTGGTTGGCTTGCTGCTTTTGATTCAAAACTATGCACCATATTATACGCATGCCTACGTTGGTGATACAATTTGTATCGTTTACCACGGTCTTTGTTTCTGAGCGTCCCGGCATTATGAGCTGCTGCACTCGCGTGCAGACACGATAACGAATAATTAAACACCCGCATGTCTCACCGCTGTGGCGCCAGGTATCGTCATTGGATACCCAGCTAACGAGGCATAACAAGTTGTCGTTGGTAGTTTCAGTGCTGAAGGGTGATACTGTTCCTCAGTGGTACGATGGACACACCTGTTGTCCAGACGGGCTGAAACCTAACCCATGTTGACTCGCTCCTCCCTACCCCGTCCCCCTCCCCCACCGTCTGGAGAGGGCGAACCCGATCGCTGACAAATAAACGGCGACATTAATGGTGACTCGGCGATCAATTTTCCGGGCTGCGCCTCGACATAAACCGGGGTGTCAATGCGCTCCGGCCGGCTCCGCCCTCGGGACGGGCGCGCGGGCCTGCCGCACGGTCACGGATTAGGCGGCTTTGAGCCGCTGACGCCGCCTCTAAATCGCCGACCGTACATTGACGGTGACAGAGCCGGCAGTGGGCCGGGGAGGGGCAGCCGTCAGTGCAGACAAATGGCTTCGGCGAGAGCCCTCCACCCAGGACACGCGCCCGGCCCGGCCCGGCCCGGCCCGGCCCGGCCCGGCCCGGCAGCGCCCAGAGAGGAGGTAATTCAGAATACAGAGGCGCTGGACGATGTTTACTTCGATGCGTAGCTGCCGATTTCCGGCGGTCACTGTCCTACGCACTGCGACTCACAGTAGATTGGTAAGCATACAATGCTAACCACCAAATGCTTAAGAATGAAGATAAATGCTGCCGGAAAGCGCATTTCTTTCTTATCGAACAGTTCCGTACGGGCTAAGTCAAGCAGCGGATACCCCGGCCATCAGTACCTGACTCATGGAACTAGAAAGATCCATTCAGACATGACATTATTTGAATCTTAACACATTCTCCTGCCGTCCTGCGGGAGCCGAGCTACAGAGCCCGCGAGCCGGAGCGTCCTTACAAGTGCAATCTATCATTGGACCGAGCCCTGTTAGGGTCCTCACCAATGGCATCCCTTCCAGAGATGTCCCATGCCGTCAGCATGCCCCCAGTATAAGGAGTCGTAGAAACTATGGCCGGTGTCAGGCGCCATGTCCCGCCGTCACCAGCTGTGAGGGCAGGGTCGGCGTCCAGTGCCCAGTGTGTCCAGCGTCCAGTACTCAGTGTCCAGTGTCCAGTGTCCAGTGTCCAGTGTCCAGTGTCCAGTGTCCAGTGTCCAGTGTCCAGTGTCCAGTGTCCAGTGTCCAGTGTCCAGTGTCCAGTGTCCAGTGTCCAGTGTCCAGTGTCCAGTGTCCAGTGTCCAGTGTCCAGTGTCCAGTGTCCAGTGTCCAGTGTCCAGTGTCCAGTGTCCAGTGTCCAGTGTCCAGTGTCCAGTGTCCAGTGTCCAGTGTCCAGTGTCCAGTGTCCAGTGTCCAGTGTCCAGTGTCCAGTGTCCAGTGTCCAGTGTCCAGTGTCCAGTGTCCAGTGTCCAGTGTCCAGTGTCCAGTGTCCAGTGTCCAGTGTCCAGTGTCCAGTGTCCAGTGGACACTGAACAGTGTATACTCTCATGGGGTTTCGCAGTACACTCCGGTACAGCACAGCACTCAGGTCGACCTGACCCGCGTCGGTGACTTGCAGGCGCCGGTCGTCCTGACGGAGCCCGCACTGCTCTAGAAGTCTCACTGAGCCGCCATGATGCGGCGGCTGATTGCGTTTGTTAGCTCGGGATGATATACTCTCATCATCGAGGCATTCGCCGCAATTAAGATGGTATCGCTCGATGTGCCCTTTTTGCGCGCGGCGGGTCGCGAGCGCGCGGCATGGGGAATCGTGGATTTGATAGTGATAAATGGGCAACAAATTTCGCCTGGCAACTACGTGTGAGCAATCTGCATCATGCAAGCCAGCCATCGGGCGCTGAACTTTGCCAGCCTGGGCCACATACCGAGCCCAGCCGCGCCTCCTTCCACGCGCATCTACAACAGGATATTCTCTCATCGCGGACGGGAACATAATCCGTGATAAAACGATGTAAAACACAATATCGTAAAACGTATAAAGTCTTTACTAGTTAGATATGAAACGTTACGATACAAATGTACCGTACACCTGTCACCTCAATGAGAAAACAACAGTCCTCAGCATAGTCATGATGTCTATCGGAATAACTCGCATAGTCATCAGATATACATATGTGTGCATTTTATGGCATTCGATTGTGGAATGGATACAGGCAGACTCAAACAGTTCGACAAGTTTCTGTTACGAACAATTTGAACTATCTCGCCAGTCGGAGAAGGTGCCGAAAGCATGTGCTAATAAACGCCTGTGCCGCTGCTGAATGCCACGGTATGCCAACAGAGGGCACCCTGTCATTGTTCCGAAAGAGAAAGTCTGCTCTCGGGACGAGGGGCGGTCGTCACGACCTCGTGCCGGGACGCCGGAGAGCAGGGTCGGGTGTGGGAGGAACGCACGGTCCTCACGACCCACTGGCTTCGCACGGCCAACCGGCAGGGTCACCGAGAGGGTGACCTCCACCGCCCCCTGTTCACACACCCACCCGCCCCTGTTCACACACCCACCCACCCCTGGTCACACATACCTACCCACTCCTGCTCACACATCCCACCTGTACCTGTTCACACACCCACCCACCCCTGCTCACACATACCTACCCACTCCTGCTCACACATCCCACCTGTACCTGTCTCAGGCAGTCCTTCACCGCACATCCTCCGTGACCCTGCAGGAGGGCTGTTCAGGTGTGGTAGGGTCGGTACATCCTTCGTGACCCCTCCGGGGCCGTCCAGGGGCTCAGGGGCCGGGCAGGTGCGGTGGGGTCGGCTGGCTCAGCACCGTGCCATGTTGACAGCGGCGGTAGCTGTTTTAATTGCTACTCCCGCCAGCCAACAGAAGGACGGCTGGCCGTTGTTTTCGAGCAGCGCCGCCTTAGTGCGGCATTTCTCGGCGCGCTGGGACAAAGGGTGGCGCTCGTCTGCCGGCCGGTTTATTCAGCGCGCCGCTGTAATTTGGCCCGGGCCCGCTCACGGCGCGTTTGTGCGTCCCGGTTAGCGCGGCTCCAATCATCGGTCATTACGGCGCGACTGCGGCGAGCGTGGCGCAGTACCCGCAGACCGGCCGCCGGCGCACCGCGTCAATATTCCAGCCGGTAATGAACCCACAGTCTGGCGCCGGGCGACCCTCCGTCTGCCCTTCTGCCAGACACTCATCACAGTATCGGCCTCAAGCCAGACACTCATTACAGTACTCAAATGCGAGAGAATGAGAGCTGAGCTGTAGAAATTCGAGCGGCGGCCGTAAGTACAGTGTTCCCCCGCGGTGCACGATGCCACTCGCCTCATTCCATCAGCCAGAGGTTAACACAAATATGAGGTTAACACATTATATCAATACTTATGTTGCTTATTATAATAAGCAAGATAAGTATTGATATAATTTTCCTGAAACTTTCAGGAAGTTTCAGGAAGAGTCTATCAATACTTATCATGCTTATTACCACCAAACCGCAATTGTCAACCTATTTTATTCTTACCAACATATAACACAATTATGAGGGACATTCCTAGCCCAAAATCGCATGTAAAAGTTGTGTAGCTTTTCAAAAACTTTCAGAATCTTTCAGAAACTTTCCAGCGCAATAATCCTTCGTGAAAAATTATAATGAAACTTTATTCGTGCGGTCTTAGCATGAACTCCATCAGTTGCCACTGGGACTAGCCTGATGACTTCTCAGTTAGTCCAGCCACCTACCACGTGACCGCCGCCGTCAGCACGGCAGCAGTCACGTGACTCACGGCCGCCCTGTCGGGTGACTCACGGCGGCGGTCACGTGACCAACCCTGGCCGGGCCGCGGCGCCTGCTACGAGTGCGGGGGCGGTACCGATGGCGCGGCATGGTTATAAATGTGTCCGCCCAGCACCTGTTGACCTGGCAGGTCAGCCAGGCGGAGCAACCCGACCCGCCGCCACCGCCGCCGCCACATTCAAACGGGCTCCTTCACGGAACGGAAATTAACAAAAATTAGGCCAGGATTTTACTGTTCGCCACGGCTCTTAGTTGCAAATTACAGCCTGCTGTTTATGGAAAAACTGCGCAAACCGCCGCCGAGCGAGTGTTAATGATATGCTAATTGCCGGCTCGATGAGCCGGTGGAACAAAGAGTTGGCTGCCGCGGCGGGTGGGGTGCGTGGGGTGCGGGAGGGACAGGGGTGCCCCTCAGACCCCGCCAGTGACACGGATCCACGGTCACGTGACCTGCGTCGGCCCCTGGTCCATATGCGGCGCTCGTTTAATCTGAGCCGGCCAGGTAATGGTACGGAGGGTCGCCGCTGGGATGGCAAACCTGTCATTAGCGATCGGCAAGGAGTTGGTGGCCGGGGGCGGCCCAGGCAGCCGCAGAAGGGATGACTTCAAATGGCGGGGAGGACCGAGTCCGGCACGGAATGGGGGTAGCGAGGACTACACAATGTCGATGACGGAGAGTGATGAGGACTACACAATGGCGAGGACGGAGAGTGATGAGGACTACACAATGGCGAGGACGGAGAGTGATGAGGACTACACAATGGCGAGGACGGAGAGTGATGAGGACTACACAATGGCGAGGACGGAGAGGGATGAGGACCACGAATGGCGGGAGGACCGAGTCTGGCAAGGGATGAAGGGTATAGGGAGGACCGGACTGGCGAGGACAGAGGGTGGTGAGGACGACCCGAACTGGTCACAGCCGGGAGCTCTGACGGAAACTCTGGCCATCATAACCACCGATAGTATCCGATAGTCCTTGATGAACATTAGCATAAGTCCATGGAATGGCTCCATTTGCGCCCTGTAGGGGCCATGATTGGGGTCATGATTCTTCACATCAGCCTCTCGCCGCTTCTGGAGATCGTCTCAGATCTTTCCGCGCCGTTCGGTGCCGGCGCATCGCAGCGGCTGATTGGGGTGTTCCGATCTGGCCGCTATCTCGGAGTCTGGCCCTAACGGCCGGCTCGCGTGCCGGGACCAGACATCAGCGCCGCTTTGATCGAGCCCTCATCAGACCGGCGCACGTCCCGCGCACGGCGGGCGCACGGCCAGCGCACGGCCCCGCACGGCCTGCGCACGGCTCCGCACGGCCCCGCACGTCCAGCGTACGGCCCCGCACGTCCAGAGTACGGCCCCGCACGTCCAGAGCACGGCCACGCACGGCCCGTCGTGTGCTGTCAGGCGCTTGTCGGTCTCCTGATGGTCTGTAAAATTAGCGCTGTCTGCAGCTCGTCCGCCCAGCGAGCGGTTGGCTCGGCGACGGCCTGGCAGCGGATCGGCGACGGCCTGGCGGCGGTATAGAGGGTCGCGGGCGGGTCGCGGACGGGTCGCGGACGGGTCGCGGGCGGGTCGCGGACGGGTCGCGGACGGGTCGCGGACGGGTCACAAACGGGTCGTGGACGGGTCGTGGACGGGTCGCGGACGGGTCGCGGACGGGTCGCGGACGGGTCGCGGACGGGTCACAAACGGGTCGTGGACGGGTCGTGGACGGGTCGTGGACGGGTCGCGGACGGGTCGCGGGCGGGTCGCGGACGGGTCGCGGACGGGTCGCGGGCGGGTCGTGGACGGGTCGCGGGCGGGTCGCGGGCGGGTCGGTCAGATCGCGTGGCTGGCGGGGAGGCGATAGACAGTGCGGTGAGGACAGTGACCGGAGAGAGGGTCTGAGTTCGGTTATCGCTGCAGTGATGAAGGGACCCGCTCCGTTGCAGTTGGTGTTGTAAACAGAACTGGACACGATGTTCCTCGCGGTGACTGCAGGGACCCGTGGCTGTGACGGCCGTCATACAGGGGTTACCGCAGAACCAAACTGTAATTACCATGCAGACAGTGATGTGGTGCAGCGTTTGTGTAAGAGCCAAGCCGCCGGCTCACGCGAGGGGAGATCATCAATATGCCGGGCAAGAAGGCGCCGTGGAGATCCTAGGCGATCTGTGATGAATGCTTTAGTTCATATCCAATCCGTCTGATGTGATTCGGAATGAAAGCCGTGAGGACATTTGCATATACATCCATCACGCGGGTAATTTGGAGTGGCATGCACTGTACACTCGACGTAAAAACTTCCCCCTCTTTGTTTTTTGTTCGTCTGGTATCTCCAGTCTTTGTGTTGGGTTATGCTGACAACCGATTGTTCGCCGTTTTATCGCGTCTTTTATGTCGAGAAGTCAACATAAAAGAGCGTGATTTAGCGTGCGTGAACTAAAATACGTTACAAAATGCAGCTCATTAAGATGGAGAGATTGCTTGATTGCGACATCGTTTAGGTGTTATTATTTCAAATGTAGTACCCGCATTCTTCCAAGTCCCTGTGCAGCCAGCCGTCCCTGTTCCTCCCATCCTCTGTGCGGGCTCGCGGCTCTGTCGGCCATTTGTCATGTTCTGTGGCAGTGGGCGGCGCTTCATTCCATTCCGGATATAGCTGCGCCACATTCTGTATAATCTGCGCCGCGTCCGCCGCCGCCGCCGCTATCGGCGCCATCGCACGCCGCGAAGGAAGCGGCTCGGCACGCCACACCCTGGCCTCTCTGCCGATTCAGGGCCAATAAATGAACGTGCGGCTCCTACACAGGTGTATAGTTTACCCGCGGCCGCTTTGAGCGTCTTCGGTGCGGATGATTCAGTCGTGGATTATCGCAGAACGGGGTGATCACTGCTGCTAAATCAGGACAAATTTCAATCCGTGTAACGCAGCGGAAATGCTTTCCCGGCCGGATGTGAGGGTGACTGTACCGGGGAAAAAGAAACGGCGAAACAGTGTTATTTGTCCGCCACTCGATTTGTCACACATTCCCCAGTATTTCACCTGCGGCATGCAACGCGATTGACAAACTCTGACCAGCTGTGTATTTCGCTAATTGTAAAAGCAACACATCAGACGTTAAATAAATGTCTTCAAAATAGATCGCCTTGGGTCGTTTTAGACATATTCAATTAGTAGTTAACAAACATAGCTTTGTACAGGTTGGTAATCTGACTTGCTTGTCCACGAGCTTCTAACTCGGGGTACTCTGGATCAAAGGACCATCGATTCTAGAGCGAAGAATCGTGCCCAGAGGTCGAAGCTCTCTCTCTCTCTCTCTCTCTCTCTCTCTCTCTCTCTCTCTATCCCTCTCCCCTGTCTCCCCTCCCTCTCACTGTGCAGATCGGGGCGGCCCCGTATCCATCACGGACGGACCAGGACTGCTCGTGACGAACAGCCTCCGACAACACGCGCCAATTATGCCATCAGACGCCGCTCGGTACCGTCCGATTACCGGGCATCGGTCAGGTCAGCTGGCGGGCCCCGAGCGCGGCCCGTCTCTCCCACGCCCTGGTCTCCTCTCGAGGAGCCGCACCCGAGCTTCATCTCTCTCTCCGATCTCCGATCTCTCGCCGGTCTCCGAACGGCCGTCCCGATCTCTCAAAACGGCCCGCTTCACCTGCCGACTTTTTAGGACGAATCACCGAACCTTTTTCCGCGCGGCCCATTGTGACGGCTTCATGACCAATTTCGCCTTATTCTCTGCGGATCATCGGTCTTCGTCACATGACGAGGTCTTGTGATGTTGTTGGGATTTTTGCTCGACTGAACTGTCCGGCCGAAGCACCTCTCCGGCCGGCGTCTCGAGTTTTTACCGTTGTGACCGGGAAAAAGAGCGCGGCACTGACGACACTTTGGCGTGTCAGGACGTCGTGAACGCACAGCCTCTAAGCCATTGTGAATACCTGTGGGCCAACTTTTTTTGTTGCTAAAACGACGTTAGTACCGCCCTTCCCATATCACACTTCCGCGTCTACGACCGCTGGAATCTCGGCACGGCTGAAGAGCCACCGGCGGATGCTGTTAGGGCAAGTGGAACGGGACGGAAATGTGTGGTCTCTTCTGGCCATTCTGGCCGTTTTCTGCAGATGATTGTCTACAATTACATTAAATGGTCTGGAGATAATTGCGGCAAAATGACGGGAGCTGTGTGCAGGGCTTTTGAGGTCCAGTGCGGTAGGGCGACCTTTCCTCGATCAGAACAATAACGGTGACCTCTGTGCCCTGCCCTCAAACGGTGGCAAATCGCTGGATGAATCGGAGACCCACAGCAGGTCAGCCGCACCGTACCCAGCACCACCTCGCGCGGACAAGCTAAAAATGAGGACCAGAATTATGTGGGAACAAGTCCGGTAAGAGGCCCATAATTGTGATGGATGCAACCCGCGCACTATTGGAGGTTACCAACAGCCCACTGAATTATGACTCACTGATAACACTGATCGTCGCCGACCACATCCTCACACACGGCTAATTGCAATACATTGATTCCTGGCTGCCGCGGTCCGGCGGAGCGCACCGCCTGGTCTGTTTTGGCCCGGTCCGATCTGGTCCGCTGCCCGCTGGGAAGACTACAGCGCGCCTCGGAGGCAGGCGGTCGGTCCCTGACCCCGACTAGGGGAGGGGAAGGGAGGGGACGTCCCCCAGGGCATTTCCCTTTGCACCTGGCGCCGATGCTTTCTCATGCGGTCATATTGCCACGCGTGCTGCCTCCGGCACTGTCGGGCTTCCCGACACCGGTGTAGACGCATTAAGTGGCTTACTGTCGACAGTGGGTCGGTTGTACGGCCTCGGGGTGTGAAGCGGCGGTGACAGGCACGCCAGGCCGCCTCCGGGCACGTGCAGAGATGTCCCACGAGGTCGGTCAGACACCCGGACGTGGCGCTACATAGTCCTCTCAGAGACGAAGACGGACCATTCCCAAGCCAGCCGATCAAAGCACCGCTTCCAGCTACGGCTCTCCGCTGTCGACTGCCCACTGAGCACGCTACTCGGGCCAGAATCCGGCAGATGACACATTCGGCCACTCCGAGCACTGTGGTGCGTAGTGTTGCGAGTTGTGGCACGGGCAAGGTGCGAGCAGGGTGCGAGCAGGGTGCGAGCAAGGTGCGAACGTGTCACGCCGAGGAGCCTCCGCCGGCCAGCAGCGCGGTGAGAGGAGACCGGAGAGCCTCGGAGGGACGGTGACAGGCGTGCAGTGTGAGTGACCGGCGTCCGGAACCGTCACCACCTGTTGTTTGGCCACCCGCACCGAGATAATGACGCAACAGGTGGCCAGAAGGGGATGTCGTTACTGGCGAGTGGACGGCGGCGCTCCCCCAAATGGCCACGAATTATGACGGCCGCATCTAAAGAGCTCCTCATTTCGCTCTCATTAGGGACCCAAGACGACAGTTTTCGGCTGGAACACGGTGGAGTTAAATATACGGCGGTGAAAATGTTTCCCAATCCGATATTTAGCGAGGGTTTCGCGCATGGTGCCATACCAATGCCGGTCTGTTTGTCATGCAGAAGGCCTCACAAACCGAGTACAGTGAGCATTGTTACATGTCACAGAGGTAAACTGCCACCATTGTGCAGCGCATACCCGCTGCACGTATTGCAACATGTACCATCTGCACCCCTGTGTAGCTACATTTCTTCGTCAGACTCATGGCCGCGGCGCTACGAGGCATGACACACCACTGTCCCTTCACCCCGTCCTATCACTGTCACAGTCGCCTTCCAGTCGCCTTTCAGTCCCCGTCCTATCACTGTCACAGTCGCCTTCCAGTCGCCTTTCATTGCCCTTCCAGCCCCTTCCAGTCCCCTTCCAGTCCTCTTCCAGTTACCTTCCAGTCGCCTTCCAGTCGCCTTCCAGTCCCCTTCCAGTCACCTTCCAGTCGCCTTCCAGTCCCCTTCCAGTCCCCTTCCAGTCCCCTTCCAGTCGCCTTCCAGTCGCCTTCCAGTCCCCTTCCAGTCCCCTTCCAGTCCTCTTCCAGTTACCTTCCAGTCGCCTTCCAGTCGCCTTCCAGTCGCCTTCCAGTCCCCTTCCAGTCGCCTTCCAGTCGCCTTCCAGTCCCCTTCCAGTCCCCTTCCAGTCCCCTTCCAGTCCCCTTCCAGTCCCCTTCCAGTCGCCTTCCAGTCGCCTTCCAGTCGCCTTCCAGTCACCTTCCAGTCCCCTTCCAGTCACCTTCCAGTCGCCTTCCAGTCGCCTTCCAGTCGCCTTCTAGTCTCCCTCATGTCCCCCCCCCCATCCCCGCTCCAGTCTCACCACGGTCGGTGTCCTGTCCACCGGCCGTCGATTTGTTCCTCGCCGCCGGGGGGACAGATCGGATCAGACCATCAGGTGTTCATGCTGTCCGGCTGTCTCCTGCTCTGTGCGGGCCCTGAGCAGGTGTCGCGCGTCCTCCGATGCCCGCCCGGCTATTAGGGCTCGGCATGGTTCGCTACCTGCCGTTACTGAACCATGCCGAGCCCTAATCTTCGCTGTTACAGCCCGGCAATGTGCCGGCCCTGAGCAGGTGTCGCGCGTCCTCCGATGCCCGCCCGGCTACCTGCCGTTACCGAACCATGCCGAGCCCTAATCTTCGCTGTTACAGCCCGGCAATTTGCCGGCCAAAGGGCTACTTTACCCCGTGAGCGTCCCGCACGGCCCGGCGCGGCCCGGCGGGACGGAGCGGTGCTAATTTTACCGGGCCCGATCCGGTAATGGGCCTCATGCCGGGTAAATAACAGCGTTTGAACGGCGGCGGGGTTGAAGCTCCCGACCGACGCGAAATTCCTCAGATGCTCCCCGCCGTGTGACCCGGGGACCTTTGTTTGAAGAGGAAATATAGCCCGTGTTTCAGCAGTCAGAATGCTAATATGCCGAGTGTGTTTCTGAAGGGTGTGGTGTAATTGTCAGGCGCGCTGTCAAAGTGTGATATCTCGAGTGTGACTGGAATCTCATAACTGTAAATATAGGCGATTGACGGGGTAGTTAGCGGTACGAGACCAGAAACAAGGAACTCCGTGTAACATTTTCGGGGAACAGATACCAGGAATTGGACGGTAATCATAACAAAACCCGATATTCCGCTGCTCTCCTCATAACTACCATACACCGCAGCCGAACTCTGGACAGTGTTTTGAACTGAACTGCACCCAATCTTTGTCTGCAGTGTTTTGCAGTGAGCCGCGGCCGCTCCGTGCCTATGTTTTGATACACGGCGGTGCTGTATATAGTGTACACTGCTCGTGATTCACCTGGAGGCGCGACATTCCAGCGGGCCCGGGTGAGCCGACTGCAGACCGCTGTTTACCGAGCTGTCCTGCGCGAGATAACACCGAGCCGGCGGGGTGATGACGGACGCCTCCCCCAGGACGGGAGCACTGCTTTGAACGTGCCCGAACACGGCCGACGCAGCCGGCACGGCTCCGGCCCCTGAGAGGACCGCGCCGGTCAGTTTTGGGTGCCGAGGACCAGCACAGGACCAGCCGGCTGACTCTGCCCGCAGTCCTGTCCCGTTTAATGCAATGGTACCATCAGTTAGGGCCTTGTTCTACTT
>JAXIVJ010015860.1:0-20000 GCA_036785665.1 Chirona hameri
TCATCATGCCCGGAGGCGGTGTTGTACCGCCTCCGGGCATACCACACCGCCTCCGGGCATACAACACCGCCTCCGGGCATACTACACCGCTTCCGGGCATACCACACCGCCTCCGGGCATACAACACCGCCTCCGGGCATACTACACCGCCTCCGGTCATACCACACTGCCTCCGGGCATACAACAACGCCTCCGGGCATACTGCACCGCCTCCGGGCATACCACACCGCCTCCGGGCATACAACACCGCCTCCGGGCATACTACACCGCCTCCGGGCATACCAGACCGCCTCAGGGCATACAACACCGCCTCCGGGCATACAACACCGCCTCCGGGCATACCACACCGCCTCCGGGCATACAACACCGCCTCCGGGCATACAACACCGCCTCCGGGCATACCACACCGCCTCCGGGCATACAACACCGCCTCCGGGCATACAACACCGCCTCCGGGCATACCACACCGTCTCACGTCATCATCAGCAACATCATCAGCAACATCATCAGCAACATCACCAGCAACATCATCAGCAACATCATCAGCAACATCATCAGCAACATCATCAGCAACATCATCATCATCATCATCATCATCATCATCATCATCATTATCATCATCATGCCCGGAGGCGGTGTTGTACCGCCTCCGGGCATACCACACCGCCTCCGGGCATACAACACCGCCTCCGGGCATACTACACCGCCTCCGGGCATACCACACCGCCTCCGGGCATACAACACCGCCTCCGGGCATACTACACCGCCTCCGGGCATACCACACCGCCTCCGGGCATACAACACCGCCTCCGGGCATACTGCACCGCCTCCGGGCATACCACACCGCCTCCGGGCATACAACACCGCCTCCGGGCATACTACACCGCCTCCGGGCATACCAGACCGCCTCAGGGCATACAACACCGCCTCCGAGCATACAACACCGCCTCCGGGCATACCACACCGCCTCCGGGCATACAACACCGCCTCCGGGCATACAACACCGCCTCCGGGCATACAACACCGCCTCCGGGCATACTACACCGCCTCCGGGCATACC
Organism: Chirona hameri; assembly: GCA_036785665.1. Lineage (NCBI taxonomy): Eukaryota > Metazoa > Arthropoda > Thecostraca > Balanomorpha > Balanidae > Chirona > Chirona hameri. Next base: position 1,061 of record JAXIVJ010015860.1, read on the forward strand.
ACACCGCCTCCGGGCATACAACACCGCCTCCGGGCATACTACACCGCCTCCGGGCATACCACACCGCCTCCGGGCATACAACACCGCCTCCGGGCATACAACACCGCCTCCGGGCATACCACACCGCCTCCGGGCATACAACACCGCCTCCGGGCATACAACACCGCAAACGGGCATACCACACCGTCTCACGTCATCATCAGCAACATCATCAGCAACATCATCAGCAACATCATCAGCAACATCACCAGCAACATCATCAGCAACATCATCAGCAACATCATCAGCAACATCATCATCAACATCATCATCAACATCATCATTAACATCATCATCAACATCAACATCATCATCAACATCATCATCAACATCATCATCAACATCATCATCAACATCATCATCAACATCATCATCAACATCATCATCAACATCATCATCAACATCATCAGCAACATCATCAGCAACATCATCAGCAACATCATCAGCAACATCATCAACAACATCATCATCAGCAACATCATCATCAGCAGCATCATCATCAGCAACATCATCATCATCATCATCATCATCATCATCATCATCATCATCATCATCATCATCATCATCATCATCATCATCATCATCATCATCATCATCATCATCATCATCATCATCATCATCATCATCATCATCATCATCATCATCATCATCATCATCATCATCATCATCATCATCATCATCATCATCATCATCATCATCATCATCATCATCATCATCATCATCATCATCATCATCATCATCATTATCATCATCATGCCCGGAGGCGGTGTTGTACCGCCTCCGGGCATACCACACCGCCTCCGGGCATACAACACCGCCTCCGGGCATACTACACCGCCTCCGGGCATACCACACCGCCTCCGGGCATACAACACCGCCTCCGGGCATACTACACCGCCTCCGGGCATACCACACCGCCTCCGGGCATACAACACCGCCTCCGGGCATACTGCACCGCCTCCGGGCATACCACACCGCCTCCGGGCATACAACACCGCCTCCGGGCATACTACACCGCCTCCGGGCATACCAGACCGCCTCAGGGCATACAACACCGCCTCCGGGCATACAACACCGCCTCCGGGCATACCACACCGCCTCCGGGCATACAACACCGCCTCCGGGCATACAACACCGCCTCCGGGCATACCACACCGCCTCCGGGCATACAACACCGCCTCCGGGCATACAACACCGCCTCCGGGCATACCACACCGTCTCACGTCATCATCAGCAACATCATCAGCAACATCATCAGCAACATCATCAGCAACATCATCAACAACATCATCATCAACATCATCATCAACATCATCATCAACATCATCAGCAACATCATCAGCAACATCATCAGCAACATCATCAGCAACATCATCAACAACATCATCATCAGCAACATCATCATCAGCAACATAATCATCAGCAACATCATCATCAGCAACATCATCATCATCATCATCATCATCATCATCATCATCATCATCATCATCATCATCATCATCATCATCATCATCATCATCATCATCATCATCATCATCATCATCATCATCATCATCATCATCATCATCATCATCATCATCATCATCATCATCATCATCATCATCATCATCATCATCATCATCATCATTATCATCATCATGCCCGGAGGCGGTGTTGTACCGCCTCCGGGCATACCACACCGCCTCCGGGCATACAACACCGCCTCCGGGCATACTACACCGCTTCCGGGCATACCACACCGCCTCCGGGCATACAACACCGCCTCCGGGCATACTACACCGCCTCCGGGCATACCACACCGCCTCCGGGCATACAACAACGCCTCCGGGCATACTGCACCGCCTCCGGGCATACCACACCGCCTCCGGGCATACAACACCGCCTCCGGGCATACTACACCGCCTCCGGGCATACCAGACCGCCTCAGGGCATACAACACCGCCTCCGGGCATACAACACCGCCTCCGGGCATACCACACCGCCTCCGGGCATACAACACCGCCTCCGGGCATACAACACCGCCTCCGGGCATACCACACCGCCTCCGGGCATACAACACCGCCTCCGGGCATACCACACCGTCTCACGTCATCATCAGCAACATCATCAGCAACATCATCAGCAACATCACCAGCAACATCATCAGCAACATCATCAGCAACATCATCAGCAACATCATCAGCAACATCATCATCAACATCATCATCAACATCATCATCAAAATCATCATCAACATCATCATCAACATCATCAGCAACATCATCAGCAACATCATCAGCAACATTATCAGCAACATCATCAACAACATCATCATCAGCAACATCATCATCAGCGACATCATCAGCAACATCATCATCATCATCATCATCATCATCATCATCATCATCATCATCATCATCATCATCATCATCATCATCATCATCATCATCATCATCATCATCATCATCATCATCATCATCATCATCATCATCATCATCATCATCATCATCATCATCATCATCATCATCATCATCATCATCATCATCATCATTATCATCATCATGCCCGGAGGCGGTATTGTACCGCCTCCGGGCATACCACACCGCCTCCGGGCATACAACACCGCCTCCGGGCATACTACACCGCCTCCGGGCATACCACACCGCCTCCGGGCATACAACACCGCCTCCGGGCATACTACACCGCCTCCGGGCATACCACACCGCCTCCGGGCATACAACACCGCCTCCGGGCATACTGCACCGCCTCCGGGCATACCACACCGCCTCCGGGCATACAACACCGCCTCCGGGCATACTACACCGCCTCCGGGCATACCAGACCGCCTCAGGGCATACAACACCGCCTCCGGGCATACAACACCGCCTCCGGGCATACCACACCGCCTCCGGGCATACAACACCGCCTCCGGGCATACAACACCGCCTCCGGGCATACCACACCGCCTCCGGGCATACAACACCGCCTCCGGGCATACAACACCGCCTCCGGGCATACCAAACCGTCTCACGTCATCATCAGCAACATCATCAGCAACATCATCAGCAACATCACCAGAAACATCATCAGCAACATCATCAGCAACATCATCAGCAACATCATCAGCAACATCATCAGCAACATCATCATCAACATCATCATCAACATCTTCATCAACATCATCATCAACATCATCATCAACATCATCAGCAACATCATCAGCAACATCATCAGCAACATCATCAGCAACATCATCAACAACATCATCATCAGCAACATCATCATCAGCAACATCATCATCAGCAACATCATCATCATCATCATCATCATCATCATCATCATCATCATCATCATCATCATCATCATCATCATCATCATCATCATCATCATCATCATCATCATCATCATCATCATCATCATCATCATCATCATCATCATCATCATCATCATCATCATCATCATGATCATCATCATCATCATCATCATCATCATCATCATCATCATCATCATCATCATCATCATCATCATCATCATCATCATCATCATCATTATCATCATCATGCCCGGAGGCGGTGTTGTACCGCCTCCGGGCATACCACACCGCCTCCGGGCATACAACACCGCCTCCGGGCATACTACACCGCTTCCGGGCATACCACACCGCCTCCGGGCATACAACACCGCCTCCGGGCATACTACACCGCCTCCGGTCATACCACACTGCCTCCGGGCATACAACAACGCCTCCGGGCATACTGCACCGCCTCCGGGCATACCACACCGCCTCCGGGCATACAACACCGCCTCCGGGCATACTACACCGCCTCCGGGCATACCAGACCGCCTCAGGGCATACAACACCGCCTCCGGGCATACAACACCGCCTCCGGGCATACCACACCGCCTCCGGGCATACAACACCGCCTCCGGGCATACAACACCGCCTCCGGGCATACCACACCGCCTCCGGGCATACAACACCGCCTCCGGGCATACAACACCGCCTCCGGGCATACCACACCGTCTCACGTCATCATCAGCAACATCATCAGCAACATCATCAGCAACATCACCAGCAACATCATCAGCAACATCATCAGCAACATCATCAGCAACATCATCAGCAACATCATCATCATCATCATCATCATCATCATCATCATTATCATCATCATGCCCGGAGGCGGTGTTGTACCGCCTCCGGGCATACCACACCGCCTCCGGGCATACAACACCGCCTCCGGGCATACTACACCGCCTCCGGGCATACCACACCGCCTCCGGGCATACAACACCGCCTCCGGGCATACTACACCGCCTCCGGGCATACCACACCGCCTCCGGGCATACAACACCGCCTCCGGGCATACTGCACCGCCTCCGGGCATACCACACCGCCTCCGGGCATACAACACCGCCTCCGGGCATACTACACCGCCTCCGGGCATACCAGACCGCCTCAGGGCATACAACACCGCCTCCGAGCATACAACACCGCCTCCGGGCATACCACACCGCCTCCGGGCATACAACACCGCCTCCGGGCATACAACACCGCCTCCGGGCATACAACACCGCCTCCGGGCATACTACACCGCCTCCGGGCATACCACACCGCCTCCGGGCATACAACACCGCCTCCGGGCATACTACACCGCCTCCGGGCATACCACACCGCCTCCGGGCATACAACACCGCCTCCGGGCATACAACACCGCCTCCGGGCATACCACACCGCCTCCGGGCATACAACACCGCCTCCGGGCATACAACACCGCAAACGGGCATACCACACCGTCTCACGTCATCATCAGCAACATCATCAGCAACATCATCAGCAACATCATCAGCAACATCACCAGCAACATCATCAGCAACATCATCAGCAACATCATCAGCAACATCATCATCAACATCATCATCAACATCATCATTAACATCATCATCAACATCAACATCATCATCAACATCATCATCAACATCATCATCAACATCATCATCAACATCATCATCAACATCATCATCAACATCATCATCAACATCATCATCAACATCATCAGCAACATCATCAGCAACATCATCAGCAACATCATCAGCAACATCATCAACAACATCATCATCAGCAACATCATCATCAGCAGCATCATCATCAGCAACATCATCATCATCATCATCATCATCATCATCATCATCATCATCATCATCATCATCATCATCATCATCATCATCATCATCATCATCATCATCATCATCATCATCATCATCATCATCATCATCATCATCATCATCATCATCATCATCATCATCATCATCATCATCATCATCATCATCATCATCATCATCATCATCATCATCATCATCATCATCATCATCATCATTATCATCATCATGCCCGGAGGCGGTGTTGTACCGCCTCCGGGCATACCACACCGCCTCCGGGCATACAACACCGCCTCCGGGCATACTACACCGCCTCCGGGCATACCACACCGCCTCCGGGCATACAACACCGCCTCCGGGCATACTACACCGCCTCCGGGCATACCACACCGCCTCCGGGCATACAACACCGCCTCCGGGCATACTGCACCGCCTCCGGGCATACCACACCGCCTCCGGGCATACAACACCGCCTCCGGGCATACTACACCGCCTCCGGGCATACCAGACCGCCTCAGGGCATACAACACCGCCTCCGGGCATACAACACCGCCTCCGGGCATACCACACCGCCTCCGGGCATACAACACCGCCTCCGGGCATACAACACCGCCTCCGGGCATACCACACCGCCTCCGGGCATACAACACCGCCTCCGGGCATACAACACCGCCTCCGGGCATACCACACCGTCTCACGTCATCATCAGCAACATCATCAGCAACATCATCAGCAACATCATCAGCAACATCATCAACAACATCATCATCAACATCATCATCAACATCATCATCAACATCATCAGCAACATCATCAGCAACATCATCAGCAACATCATCAGCAACATCATCAACAACATCATCATCAGCAACATCATCATCAGCAACATCATCATCAGCAACATCATCATCAGCAACATCATCATCATCATCATCATCATCATCATCATCATCATCATCATCATCATCATCATCATCATCATCATCATCATCATCATCATCATCATCATCATCATCATCATCATCATCATCATCATCATCATCATCATCATCATCATCATCATCATCATCATCATCATCATCATCATCATTATCATCATCATGCCCGGAGGCGGTGTTGTACCGCCTCCGGGCATACCACACCGCCTCCGGGCATACAACACCGCCTCCGGGCATACTACACCGCTTCCGGGCATACCACACCGCCTCCGGGCATACAACACCGCCTCCGGGCATACTACACCGCCTCCGGGCATACCACACCGCCTCCGGGCATACAACACCGCCTCCGGGCATACCAGACCGCCTCAGGGCATACAACACCGCCTCCGGGCATACAACACCGCCTCCGGGCATACCACACCGCCTCCGGGCATACAAACCGCCTCCGGGCATACAACACCGCCTCCGGGCATACCACACCGCCTCCGGGCATACAACACCGCCTCCGGGCATACAACACCGCCTCCGGGCATACCACACCGCCTCCGGGCATACAACACCGCCTCCGGGCATACAACACCGCCTCCGGGCATACCACACCGTCTCACGTCATCATCAGCAACATCATCAGCAACATCATCAGCAACATCACCAGCAACATCATCAGCAACATCATCAGCAACATCATCAGCAACATCATCAGCAACATCATCATCAACATCATCATCAACATCATCATCAACATCATCATCAACATCATCATCAACATCATCAGCAACATCATCAGCAACATCATCAGCAACATCATCAGCAACATCATCAACAACATCATCATCAGCAACATCATCATCAGCAACATCATCATCAGCAACATCATCATCATCATCATCATCATCATCATCATCATCATCATCATCATCATCATCATCATCATCATCATCATCATCATCATCATCATCATCATCATCATCATCATCATCATCATCATCATCATCATCATCATCATTATCATCATCATGCCCGGAGGCGGTGTTGTACCGCCTCCGGGCATACCACACCGCCTCCGGGCATACAACACCGCCTCCGGGCATACTACACCGCCTCCGGGCATACCACACCGCCTCCGGGCATACAACACCGCCTCCGGGCATACTACACCGCCTCCGGGCATACCACACCGCCTCCGGGCATACAACACCGCCTCCGGGCATACTGCACCGCCTCCGGGCATACCACACCGCCTCCGGGCATACAACACCGCCTCCGGGCATACTACACCGCCTCCGGGCATACCAGACCGCCTCAGGGCATACAACACCGCCTCCGAGCATACAACACCGCCTCCGGGCATACCACACCGCCTCCGGGCATACAACACCGCCTCCGGGCATACAACACCGCCTCCGGGCATACAACACCGCCTCCGGGCATACTACACCGCCTCCGGGCATACCACACCGCCTCCGGGCATACAACACCGCCTCCGGGCATACTACACCGCCTCCGGGCATACCACACCGCCTCCGGGCATACAACACCGCCTCCGGGCATACAACACCGCCTCCGGGCATACCACACCACCTCCGGGCATACAACACCGCCTCCGGGCATACAACACCGCAAACGGGCATACCACACCGTCTCACGTCATCATCAGCAACATCATCAGCAACATCATCAGCAACATCATCAGCAACATCACCAGCAACATCATCAGCAACATCATCAGCAACATCATCAGCAACATCATCATCAACATCATCATCAACATCATCATTAACATCATCATCAACATCAACATCATCATCAACATCATCATCAACATCATCATCAACATCATCATCAACATCATCATCAACATCATCATCAACATCATCATCAACATCATCATCAACATCATCAGCAACATCATCAGCAACATCATCAGCAACATCATCAGCAACATCATCAACAACATCATCATCAGCAACATCATCATCAGCAGCATCATCATCAGCAACATCATCATCATCATCATCATCATCATCATCATCATCATCATCATCATCATCATCATCATCATCATCATCATCATCATCATCATCATCATCATCATCATCATCATCATCATCATCATCATCATCATCATCATCATCATCATCATCATCATCATCATCATCATCATCATCATCATCATCATCATCATCATCATCATCATCATCATCATCATCATCATCATCATCATCATTATCATCATCATGCCCGGAGGCGGTGTTGTACCGCCTCCGGGCATACCACACCGCCTCCGGGCATACAACACCGCCTCCGGGCATACTACACCGCCTCCGGGCATACCACACCGCCTCCGGGCATACAACACCGCCTCCGGGCATACTACACCGCCTCCGGGCATACCACACCGCCTCCGGGCATACAACACCGCCTCCGGGCATACTGCACCGCCTCCGGGCATACCACACCGCCTCCGGGCATACAACACCGCCTCCGGGCATACTACACCGCCTCCGGGCATACCAGACCGCCTCAGGGCATACAACACCGCCTCCGGGCATACAACACCGCCTCCGGGCATACCACACCGCCTCCGGGCATACAACACCGCCTCCGGGCATACAACACCGCCTCCGGGCATACCACACCGCCTCCGGGCATACAACACCGCCTCCGGGCATACAACACCGCCTCCGGGCATACCACACCGTCTCACGTCATCATCAGCAACATCATCAGCAACATCATCAGCAACATCATCAGCAACATCATCAACAACATCATCATCAACATCATCATCAACATCATCATCAACATCATCAGCAACATCATCAGCAACATCATCAGCAACATCATCAGCAACATCATCAACAACATCATCATCAGCAACATCATCATCAGCAACATCATCATCAGCAACATCATCATCAGCAACATCATCATCATCATCATCATCATCATCATCATCATCATCATCATCATCATCATCATCATCATCATCATCATCATCATCATCATCATCATCATCATCATCATCATCATCATCATCATCATCATCATCATCATCATCATCATCATCATCATCATCATCATCATCATCATCATCATTATCATCATCATGCCCGGAGGCGGTGTTGTACCGCCTCCGGGCATACCACACCGCCTCCGGGCATACAACACCGCCTCCGGGCATACTACACCGCTTCCGGGCATACCACACCGCCTCCGGGCATACAACACCGCCTCCGGGCATACTACACCGCCTCCGGGCATACCACACCGCCTCCGGGCATACAACACCGCCTCCGGGCATACCAGACCGCCTCAGGGCATACAACACCGCCTCCGGGCATACAACACCGCCTCCGGGCATACCACACCGCCTCCGGGCATACAAACCGCCTCCGGGCATACAACACCGCCTCCGGGCATACCACACCGCCTCCGGGCATACAACACCGCCTCCGGGCATACAACACCGCCTCCGGGCATACCACACCGCCTCCGGGCATACAACACCGCCTCCGGGCATACAACACCGCCTCCGGGCATACCACACCGTCTCACGTCATCATCAGCAACATCATCAGCAACATCATCAGCAACATCACCAGCAACATCATCAGCAACATCATCAGCAACATCATCAGCAACATCATCAGCAACATCATCATCAACATCATCATCAACATCATCATCAACATCATCATCAACATCATCATCAACATCATCAGCAACATCATCAGCAACATCATCAGCAACATCATCAGCAACATCATCAACAACATCATCATCAGCAACATCATCATCAGCAACATCATCATCAGCAACATCATCATCATCATCATCATCATCATCATCATCATCATCATCATCATCATCATCATCATCATCATCATCATCATCATCATCATCATCATCATCATCATCATCATCATCATCATCATCATCATCATCATCATCATCATCATTATCATCATCATGCCCGGAGGCGGTGTTGTACCGCCTCCGGGCATACCACACCGCCTCCGGGCATACAACACCGCCTCCGGGCATACTACACCGCCTCCGGGCATACCACACCGCCTCCGGGCATACAACACCGCCTCCGGGCATACTACACCGCCTCCGGGCATACCACACCGCCTCCGGGCATACAACACCGCCTCCGGGCATACTGCACCGCCTCCGGGCATACCACACCGCCTCCGGGCATACAACACCGCCTCCGGGCATACTACACCGCCTCCGGGCATACCAGACCGCCTCAGGGCATACAACACCGCCTCCGAGCATACAACACCGCCTCCGGGCATACCACACCGCCTCCGGGCATACAACACCGCCTCCGGGCATACAACACCGCCTCCGGGCATACAACACCGCCTCCGGGCATACTACACCGCCTCCGGGCATACCACACCGCCTCCGGGCATACAACACCGCCTCCGGGCATACTACACCGCCTCCGGGCATACCACACCGCCTCCGGGCATACAACACCGCCTCCGGGCATACAACACCGCCTCCGGGCATACCACACCGCCTCCGGGCATACAACACCGCCTCCGGGCATACAACACCGCAAACGGGCATACCACACCGTCTCACGTCATCATCAGCAACATCATCAGCAACATCATCAGCAACATCATCAGCAACATCACCAGCAACATCATCAGCAACATCATCAGCAACATCATCAGCAACATCATCATCAACATCATCATCAACATCATCATTAACATCATCATCAACATCAACATCATCATCAACATCATCATCAACATCATCATCAACATCATCATCAACATCATCATCAACATCATCATCAACATCATCATCAACATCATCATCAACATCATCAGCAACATCATCAGCAACATCATCAGCAACATCATCAGCAACATCATCAACAACATCATCATCAGCAACATCATCATCAGCAGCATCATCATCAGCAACATCATCATCATCATCATCATCATCATCATCATCATCATCATCATCATCATCATCATCATCATCATCATCATCATCATCATCATCATCATCATCATCATCATCATCATCATCATCATCATCATCATCATCATCATCATCATCATCATCATCATCATCATCATCATCATCATCATCATCATCATCATCATCATCATCATCATCATCATCATCATCATCATCATCATCATCATCATCATCATTATCATCATCATGCCCGGAGGCGGTGTTGTACCGCCTCCGGGCATACCACACCGCCTCCGGGCATACAACACCGCCTCCGGGCATACTACACCGCCTCCGGGCATACCACACCGCCTCCGGGCATACAACACCGCCTCCGGGCATACTACACCGCCTCCGGGCATACCACACCGCCTCCGGGCATACAACACCGCCTCCGGGCATACTGCACCGCCTCCGGGCATACCACACCGCCTCCGGGCATACAACACCGCCTCCGGGCATACTACACCGCCTCCGGGCATACCAGACCGCCTCAGGGCATACAACACCGCCTCCGGGCATACAACACCGCCTCCGGGCATACCACACCGCCTCCGGGCATACAACACCGCCTCCGGGCATACAACACCGCCTCCGGGCATACCACACCGCCTCCGGGCATACAACACCGCCTCCGGGCATACAACACCGCCTCCGGGCATACCACACCGTCTCACGTCATCATCAGCAACATCATCAGCAACATCATCAGCAACATCATCAGCAACATCATCAACAACATCATCATCAACATCATCATCAACATCATCATCAACATCATCAGCAACATCATCAGCAACATCATCAGCAACATCATCAGCAACATCATCAACAACATCATCATCAGCAACATCATCATCAGCAACATAATCATCAGCAACATCATCATCAGCAACATCATCATCATCATCATCATCATCATCATCATCATCATCATCATCATCATCATCATCATCATCATCATCATCATCATCATCATCATCATCATCATCATCATCATCATCATCATCATCATCATCATCATCATCATCATCATCATCATCATCATCATCATCATCATCATCATCATCATCATTATCATCATCATGCCCGGAGGCGGTGTTGTACCGCCTCCGGGCATACCACACCGCCTCCGGGCATACAACACCGCCTCCGGGCATACTACACCGCTTCCGGGCATACCACACCGCCTCCGGGCATACAACACCGCCTCCGGGCATACTACACCGCCTCCGGGCATACCACACCGCCTCCGGGCATACAACAACGCCTCCGGGCATACTGCACCGCCTCCGGGCATACCACACCGCCTCCGGGCATACAACACCGCCTCCGGGCATACTACACCGCCTCCGGGCATACCAGACCGCCTCAGGGCATACAACACCGCCTCCGGGCATACAACACCGCCTCCGGGCATACCACACCGCCTCCGGGCATACAACACCGCCTCCGGGCATACAACACCGCCTCCGGGCATACCACACCGCCTCCGGGCATACAACACCGCCTCCGGGCATACCACACCGTCTCACGTCATCATCAGCAACATCATCAGCAACATCATCAGCAACATCACCAGCAACATCATCAGCAACATCATCAGCAACATCATCAGCAACATCATCAGCAACATCATCATCAACATCATCATCAACATCATCATCAAAATCATCATCAACATCATCATCAACATCATCAGCAACATCATCAGCAACATCATCAGCAACATCATCCGCCTCCGGGCATACAACACCGCCTCCGGGCATACTACACCGCCTCCGGGCATACCACACCGCCTCCGGGCATACAACACCGCCTCCGGGCATACTGCACCGCCTCCGGGCATACCACACCGCCTCCGGGCATACAACACCGCCTCCGGGCATACTACACCGCCTCCGGGCATACCAGACCGCCTCAGGGCATACAACACCGCCTCCGGGCATACAACACCGCCTCCGGGCATACCAAACCGCCTCCGGGCATACAACACCGCCTCCGGGCATACAACACCGCCTCCGGGCATACCACACCGCCTCCGGGCATACAACACCGCCTCCGGGCATACAACACCGCCTCCGGGCATACCACACCGTCTCACGTCATCATCAGCAACATCATCAGCAACATCATCAGCAACATCACCAGCAACATCATCAGCAACATCATCAGCAACATCATCAGCAACATCATCAGCAACATCATCAGCAACATCATCATCAACATCATCATCAACATCATCATCAACATCATCATCAACATCATCATCAACATCAACATCATCATGAACATCATCATCAACATCATCATCAACATCATCATCAACATCAACATCAACATCATCATCAACATCATCATCAACATCATCATAAACATCATCATCAACATCATGATCAACATCATCATCAACATCATCAGCAACATAATCAGCAACATCATCATCAACATCATGAGCAACATCATCAACAACATCATCATCAGCAACATCATCATCAGCAACATCATCATCAGCAACATCATCATCATCATCATCATCATCATCTTCATCATCATCATCATCATCATCATCATCATCATCATCATCATCATCATCATCATCATCATCATCATCATCATCATCATCATCATCATCATCATCATCATCATCATCATCATCATCATCATCATCATCATCATCATCATCATCATCATCATCATCATCATCATCATCATCATCATCATCATCATCATCATCATCATCATCATCATCATCATCATCATCATCATCATCATCATCATCATCATCATCATCATCATCATCATCATCATCATCATCATCATCATCATCATCATCATCATCATCATCATCATCATCATCATCATCATCATCATCATCATCATCATTATCATCATCATCATGCCCGGAGGCGGTGTTGTACCGCCTCCGGGCATACCACACCGCCTCCGGGCATACAACACCGCCTCCGGGCATACTACACCGCCTCCGGGCATACCACACCGCCTCCGGGCATACAACACCGCCTCCGGGCAAACTACACCGCCTCCGGGCATACCACACCGCCTCCGGGCATACAACACCGCCTCCGGGCATACTACACCGCCTCCGGGCATACCACACCGCCTCCGGGCATACAACACCGCCTCCGGGCATACTACACCGCCTCCGGGCATACCACACCGCCTCCGGGCATACAACACCGCCTCCGGGCATACAACACCGCCTCCGGGCATACCACACCGTCTCACGTCATCATCAGCAACATCATCAGCAACATCATCAGCAACATCATCAGCAACATCATCAGCAACATCATCATCAACATCATCAGCAACATCATCAGCAACATCATCAGCAACATCATCATCAACATCATCATCAACAGCAACATCATCATCAGCAACATCATCATCAGCAACATCATCATCATCATCATCATCATCATCATCATCATCATCATCATCATCATCATCATCATCATCATCATCATCATCATCATCATCATCATCATCATCATCATCATCATCATCATCATCATCATCATCATCATCATCATCATCATCATCATCATCATCATCATCATCATCATCATCATCATCATCATCATCATCATCATCATCATCATCATCATCATCATCATCATCATCATCATCATCATCATCATCATCATCATCATCATCATCATCATCATCATCATCATCATCATCATCATCATCATCATCATGCCCGGAGGCGGTGTTGTACCGCCTCCGGGCATACCACACCGCCTCCGGGCATACAACACCGCCTCCGGGCATACTACACCGCCTCCGGGCATACCACACCGCCTCCGGGCATACAACACCGCCTCCGGGCATACTACACCGCCTCCGGGCATACCACACCGCCTCCGGGCATACAACACCGCCTCCGGGCATACAACACCGCCTCCGGGCATACCACACCGCCTCCGGGCATACAACACCGCCTCCGGGCATACAACACCGCAAACGGGCATACCACACCGTCTCACGTCATCATCAGCAACATCATCAGCAACATCATCAGCAACATCATCAGCAACATCATCAGCAACATCATCAGCAACATCATCATCAACATCATCATCAACATCATCATCAACATCATCATCAACATCATCATCAACATCATCAGCAACATCATCAGCAACATCATCAGCAACATCATCAGCAACATCATCAACAACATCATCATCAGCAACATCATCATCAGCAACATCATCATCAGCAACATCATCATCATCATCATCATCATCATCATCATCATCATCATCATCATCATCATCATCATCATCATCATCATCATCATCATCATCATCATCATCATCATCATCATCATCATCATCATCATCATCATCATCATCATCATCATCATCATCATCATCATCATCATCATCATCATCATCATCATCATCATCATCATTATCATCATCATGCCCGGAGGCGGTGTTGTACCGCCTCCGGGCATACCACACCGCCTCCGGGCATACAACACCGCCTCCGGGCATACTACACCGCTTCCGGGCATACCACACCGCCTCCGGGCATACTGCACCGCCTCCGGGCATACCACACCGCCTCCGGGCATACAACACCGCTTCCGGGCATACCACACCGCCTCCGGGCATACTGCACCGCCTCCGGGCATACCACACCGCCTCCGGGCATACAACACCGCCTCCGGGCATACTACACCGCCTCCGGGCATACCACACCGCCTCCGGGCATACAACACCGCCTCCGGGCATACTACACCGCCTCCGGGCATACCACACCGCCTCCGGGCATACAACACCGCCTCCGGGCATACTGCACCGCCTCCGGGCATACCACACCGCCTCCGGGCATACAACACCGCCTCCGGGCATACTACACCGCCTCCGGGCATACCAGACCGTCTCACGTCATCATCAGCAACATCATCAGCAACATCATCAGCAACATCACCAGCAACATCATCAGCAACATCATCAGCAACATCATCAGCAACATCATCAGCAACATCATCATCAACATCATCATCAACATCATCATCAAAATCATCATCAACATCATCATCAACATCATCAGCAACATCATCAGCAACATCATCAGCAACATCATCAGCAACATCATCAGCAACATCATCATCAGCAACATCATCATCAGCGACATCATCATCAGCAACATCATCATCATCATCATCATCATCATCATCATCATCATCATCATCATCATCATCATCATCATCATCATCATCATCATCATCATCATCATCATCATCATCATCATCATCATCATCATCATCATCATCATCATCATCATCATCATCATCATCATCATCATCATCATAATCATCATCATTATCATCATCATGCCCGGAGGCGGTGTTGTACCGCCTCCGGGCATACCACACCGCCTCCGGGCATACAACACCGCCTCCGGGCATACCACACCGTCTCACGTCATCATCAGCAACATCATCAGCAACATCATCAGCAACATCATCAGCAACATCACCAGCAACATCATCATCAACATCATCAGCAACATCATCAGCAACATCATCAGCAACATCATCATCAACATCATCATCAACAGCAACATCATCATCAGCAACATCATCATCAGCAACATCATCATCATCATCATCATCATCATCATCATCATCATCATCATCATCATCATCATCATCATCATCATCATCATCATCATCATCATCATCATCATCATCATCATCATCATCATCATCATCATCATCATCATCATCATCATCATCATCATCATCATCATCATCATCATCATCATCATCATCATCATCATCATCATCATCATCATCATCATCATCATCATCATCATCATCATCATCATCATCATCATCATCATCATCATCATCATCATCATCATCATCATCATCATCATCATCATCATTATCATCATCATGCCCGGAGGCGGTGTTGTACCGCCTCCGGGCATACCACACCGCCTCCGGGCATACAACACCGCCTCCGGGCATACTACACCGCTTCCGGGCATACCACACCGCCTCCGGGCATACTGCACCGCCTCCGGGCATACCACACCGCCTCCGGGCATACAACACCGCTTCCGGGCATACCACACCGCCTCCGGGCATACTGCACCGCCTCCGGGCATACCACACCGCCTCCGGGCATACAACACCGCCTCCGGGCATACTACACCGCCTCCGGGCATACCACACCGCCTCCGGGCATACAACACCGCCTCCGGGCATACTACACCGCCTCCGGGCATACCACACCGCCTCCGGGCATACAACACCGCCTCCGGGCATACTGCACCGCCTCCGGGCATACCACACCGCCTCCGGGCATACAACACCGCCTCCGGGCATACTACACCGCCTCCGGGCATACCAGACCGCCTCAGGGCATACAACACCGCCTCCGGGCATACAACACCGCCTCCGGGCATACCACACCGCCTCCGGGCATACAACACCGCCTCCGGGCATACAACACCGCCTCCGGGCATACCACACCGCCTCCGGGCATACAACACCGCCTCCGGGCATACAACACCGCCTCCGGGCATACCACACCGTCTCACGTCATCATCAGCAACATCATCAGCAACATCATCAGCAACATCACCAGCAACATCATCAGCAACATCATCAGCAACATCATCAGCAACATCATCAGCAACATCATCAGCAACATCATCATCAACATCATCATCAACATCTTCATCAACATCATCATCAACATCATCATCAACATCATCAGCAACATCATCAGCAACATCATCAGCAACATCATCAGCAACATCATCAACAACATCATCATCAGCAACATCATCATCAGCAACATCATCATCAGCAACATCATCATCATCATCATCATCATCATCATCATCATCATCATCATCATCATCATCATCATCATCATCATCATCATCATCATCATCATCATCATCATCATCATCATCATCATCATCATCATCATCATCATCATCATCATCATCATCATCATCATCATCATCATCATCATCATCATCATCATCATCATCATCATCATCATCATCATCATCATCATCATCATCATCATCATTATCATCATCATGCCCGGAGGCGGTGTTGTACCGCCTCCGGGCATACCACACCGCCTCCGGGCATACAACACCGCCTCCGGGCATACTACACCGCTTCCGGGCATACCACACCGCCTCCGGGCATACAACACCGCCTCCGGGCATACTACACCGCCTCCGGGCATACCACACTGCCTCCGGGCATACAACAACGCCTCCGGGCATACTGCACCGCCTCCGGGCATACCACACCGCCTCCGGGCATACAACACCGCCTCCGGGCATACTACACCGCCTCCGGGCATACCAGACCGCCTCAGGGCATACAACACCGCCTCCGGGCATACAAAACCGCCTCCGGGCATACCACACCGCCTCCGGGCATACAACACCGCCTCCGGGCATACAACACCGCCTCCGGGCATACCACACCGCCTCCGGGCATACAACACCGCCTCCGGGCATACAACACCGCCTCCGGGCATACCACACCGTCTCACGTCATCATCAGCAACATCATCAGCAACATCATCAGCAACATCACCAGCAACATCATCAGCAACATCATCAGCAACATCATCAGCAACATCATCAGCAACATCATCATCAACATCATCATCAACATCATCATCAACATCATCATCAACATCATCATCAACATCATCAGCAACATCATCAGCAACATCATCAGCAACATCATCAGCAACATCATCAACAACATCATCATCAGCAACATCATCATCAGCAAC
>JAXIVJ010015860.1:25000-30406 GCA_036785665.1 Chirona hameri
ACGTCATCATCAGCAACATCATCAGCAACATCATCAGCAACATCATCAGCAACATCACCAGCAACATCATCAGCAACATCATCAGCAACATCATCAGCAACATCATCATCAACATCATCATCAACATCATCATTAACATCATCATCAACATCAACATCATCATCAACATCATCATCAACATCATCATCAACATCATCATCAACATCATCATCAACATCATCATCAACATCATCATCAACATCATCATCAACATCATCAGCAACATCATCAGCAACATCATCAGCAACATCATCAGCAACATCATCAACAACATCATCATCAGCAACATCATCATCAGCAACATCATCATCAGCAACATCATCATCATCATCATCATCATCATCATCATCATCATCATCATCATCATCATCATCATCATCATCATCATCATCATCATCATCATCATCATCATCATCATCATCATCATCATCATCATCATCATCATCATCATCATCATCATCATCATCATCATCATCATCATCATCATCATCATCATCATCATTATCATCATCATGCCCGGAGGCGGTGTTGTACCGCCTCCGGGCATACCACACCGCCTCCGGGCATACAACACCGCCTCCGGGCATACTACACCGCCTCCGGGCATACCACACCGCCTCCGGGCATACAACACCGCCTCCGGGCATACTACACCGCCTCCGGGCATACCACACCGCCTCCGGGCATACAACACCGCCTCCGGGCATACTGCACCGCCTCCGGGCATACCACACCGCCTCCGGGCATACAACACCGCCTCCGGGCATACTACACCGCCTCCGGGCATACCAGACCGCCTCAGGGCATACAACACCGCCTCCGGGCATACAACACCGCCTCCGGGCATACCACACCGCCTCCGGGCATACAACACCGCCTCCGGGCATACAACACCGCCTCCGGGCATACCACACCGCCTCCGGGCATACAACACCGCCTCCGGGCATACAACACCGCCTCCGGTACCACACCGTCTCACGTCATCATCAGCAACATCATCAGCAACATCATCAGCAACATCACCAGCAACATCATCAGAAACATCATCAACAACATCATCAGCAACATCATCAGCAACATCATCAGCAACATCATCATCAACATCATCATCAACATCATCATCAACATCATCATCAACATCATCATCAACATCATCAGCAACATCATCAGCAACATCATCAGCAACATCATAAGCAACATCATCAACAACATCATCATCAGCAACATCATCATCAGCAACATCATCATCAGCAACATCATCATCATCATCATCATCATCATCATCATCATCATCATCATCATCATCATCATCATCATCATCATCATCATCATCATCATCATCATCATCATCATCATTATCATCATCATGCCCGGAGGCGGTGTTGTACCGCCTCCGGGCATACCACACCGCCTCCGGGCATACAACACCGCCTCCGGGCATACCACACCGTCTCACGTCATCATCAGCAACATCATCAGCAACATCATCAGCAACATCATCAGCAACATCACCAGCAACATCATCATCAACATCATCAGCAACATCATCAGCAACATCATCAGCAACATCATCATCAACATCATCATCAACAGCAACATCATCATCAGCAACATCATCATCAGCAACATCATCATCATCATCATCATCATCATCATCATCATCATCATCATCATCATCATCATCATCATCATCATCATCATCATCATCATCATCATCATCATCATCATCATCATCATCATCATCATCATCATCATCATCATCATCATCATCATCATCATCATCATCATCATCATCATCATCATCATCATCATCATCATCATCATCATCATCATCATCATCATCATCATCATCATCATCATCATCATCATCATCATCATCATCATCATCATCATCATCATCATGCCCGGAGGCGGTGTTGTACCGCCTCCGGGCATACCACACCGCCTCCGGGCATACAACACCGCCTCCGGGCATACTACACCGCCTCCGGGCATACCACACCGCCTCCGGACATACAACACCGCCTCCGGGCATACTACACCGCCTCCGGGCATACCACACCGCCTCCGGGCATACAACACCGCCTCCGGGCATACAACACCGCCTCCGGCATACCACACCGCCTCCGGGCATACAACACCGCCTCCGGGCATACAACACCGCAAACGGGCATACCACACCGTCTCACGTCATCATCAGCAACATCATCAGCAACATCATCAGCAACATCATCAGCAACATCACCAGCAACATCATCAGCAACATCATCAGCAACATCATCAGCAACATCATCATCAACATCATCATCAACATCATCATTAACATCATCATCAACATCAACATCATCATCAACATCATCATCAACATCATCATCAACATCGTCATCAACATCATCATCAACATCATCATCAACATCATCATCAACATCATCATCAACATCATCAGCAACATCATCAGCAACATCATCAGCAACATCATCAGCAACATCATCAACAACATCATCATCAGCAACATCATCATCAGCAACATCATCATCAGCAACATCATCATCATCATCATCATCATCATCATCATCATCATCATCATCATCATCATCATCATCATCATCATCATCATCATCATCATCATCATCATCATCATCATCATCATCATCATCATCATCATCATCATCATCATCATCATCATCATCATCATCATCATCATCATCATCATCATCATCATCATCATCATTATCATCATCATGCCCGGAGGCGGTGTTGTACCGCCTCCGGGCATACCACACCGCCTCCGGGCATACAACACCGCCTCCGGGCATACTACACCGCCTCCGGGCATACCACACCGCCTCCGGGCATACAACACCGCCTCCGGGCATACTACACCGCCTCCGGGCATACCACACCGCCTCCGGGCATACAACACCGCCTCCGGGCATACTGCACCGCCTCCGGGCATACCACACCGCCTCCGGGCATACAACACCGCCTCCGGGCATACTACACCGCCTCCGGGCATACCAGACCGCCTCAGGGCATACAACACCGCCTCCGGGCATACAACACCGCCTCCGGGCATACCACACCGCCTCCGGGCATACAACACCGCCTCCGGGCATACAACACCGCCTCCGGGCATACCACACCGCCTCCGGGCATACAACACCGCCTCCGGGCATACAACACCGCCTCCGGTCATACCACACCGTCTCACGTCATCATCAGCAACATCATCAGCAACATCATCAGCAACATCACCAGCAACATCATCAGAAACATCATCAGCAACATCATCAGCAACATCATCAGCAACATCATCAGCAACATCATCATCAACATCATCATCAACATCATCATCAACATCATCATCAACATCATCATCAACATCATCAGCAACATCATCAGCAACATCATCAGCAACATCATAAGCAACATCATCAACAACATCATCATCAGCAACATCATCATCAGCAACATCATCATCAGCAACATCATCATCATCATCATCATCATCATCATCATCATCATCATCATCATCATCATCATCATCATCATCATCATCATCATCATCATCATCATCATCATCATCATCATCATCATCATCATCATCATCATCATCATTATCAATCATCATCATGCCCGGAGGCGGTGTTGTACCGCCTCCGGGCATACCACACCGCCTCCGGGCATACAACACCGCCTCCGGGCATACTACACCGCCTCCGGGCATACCACACCGCCTCCGGGCATACAACACCGCCTCCGGGCAAACTACACCGCCTCCGGGCATACCACACCGCCTCAGGGCATACAACACCGCCTCCGGGCATACAACACCGCCTCCGGGCATACCACACCGCCTCCGGGCATACAACACCGCCTCCGGGCATACAACACCGCCTCCGGGCATACCACACCGCCTCCGGGCATACAACACCGCCTCCGGGCATACAACACCGCCTCCGGGCATACCACACCGTCTCACGTCATCATCAGCAACATCATCAGCAACATCATCAGCAACATCACCAGCAACATCATCAGCAACATCATCAGCAACATCATCAGCAACATCATCAGCAACATCATCAGCAACATCATCATCAACATCATCATCAACATCATCATCAACATCATCATCAACATCATCATCAACATCATCAGCAACATCATCAGCAACATCATCAGCAACATCATCAGCAACATCATCAACAACATCATCATCAGCAACATCATCATCAGCAACATCATCATCAGCAACATCATCATCATCATCATCATCATCATCATCATCATCATCATCATCATCATCATCATCATCATCATCATCATCATCATCATCATCATCATCATCATCATCATCATCATCATCATCATCATCATCATCATCATCATCATCATCATCATCATCATCATCATCATCATCATCATCATCATCATCATCATCATCATCATCATCATCATTATCATCATCATGCCCGGAGGCGGTGTTGTACCGCCTCCGGGCATACCACACCGCCTCCGGGCATACAACACCGCCTCCGGGCATACTACACCGCTTCCGGGCATACCACACCGCCTCCGGGCATACTGCACCGCCTCCGGGCATACCACACCGCCTCCGGGCATACAACACCGCTTCCGGGCATACCACACCGCCTCCGGGCATACTGCACCGCCTCCGGGCATACCACACCGCCTCCGGGCATACAACACCGCCTCCGGGCATACTACACCGCCTCCCCTCCGGGCATACCACACCGCCTCCGGGCATACAACACCGCCTCCGGGCATACTACACCGCCTCCGGGCATACCACACCGCCTCCGGGCATACAACACCGCCTCCGGGCATACTGCACCGCCTCCGGGCATACCACACCGCCTCCGGGCATACAACACCGCCTCCGGGCATACTACACCGCCTCCGGGCATACCAGACCGCCTCAGGGCATACAACACCGCCTCCGGGCATACAACACCGCCTCCGGGCATACCACACCGCCTCCGGGCATACAACACCGCCTCCGGGCATACAACACCGCCTCCGGGCATACCACACCGCCTCCGGGCATACAACACCGCCTCCGGCATACAACACCGCCTCCGGGCATACCACACCGTCTCACGTCATCATCAGCAACATCATCAGCAACATCATCAGCAACATCACCAGCAACATCATCAGCAACATCATCAGCAACATCATCAGCAACATCATCAGCAACATCATCAGCAACATCATCATCAACATCATCATCAACATCTTCATCAACATCATCATCAACATCATCATCAACATCATCAGCAACATCATCAGCAACATCATCAGCAACATCATCAGCAACATCATCAACAACAT
This sequence comes from Chirona hameri, assembly GCA_036785665.1. Taxonomy (NCBI): domain Eukaryota; kingdom Metazoa; phylum Arthropoda; class Thecostraca; order Balanomorpha; family Balanidae; genus Chirona; species Chirona hameri. Next base: position 30,398 of record JAXIVJ010015860.1, read on the forward strand.
CATCATCAG